>WNGS01035320.1:25688-56192 GCA_020271785.1 Procambarus virginalis | reverse complement strand
ACACACGGTACACACCATACACACGGTACACGCCATACACACGGTACTCACGGTACACACGGTACACACCATACACACGGTACACACCATACACACGGTACACACCATACACACGGTACACCCCACACACACGGTACACACCACACACACGGTACACACCACACACACGGTACACACCATACACACGGTACACACCACACACACGGTACATACCATACACACGGTACACACCACACACACGGTACACACCACACACACGGTACACACCATACACACGGTACTCACGGTACACACGGTACACACCATACACACGGTACACACCATACACACGGTACTCACGGTACACACGGTACACACCATACACACGGTACACACCATACACACGGTACACACGGTACACACCATACACACGGTACACACGGTACACACCATACACACGGTACACACGGTACACACGGTACACACCATACACACGGTACACACGGTACACACCATACACACGGTACACACGGTACACACCATACACACGGTACACACCATACACACGGTACACACCATACACACGGTACACACCGTACACACGGTACACACCATACACACGGTACACACCATACACACGGTACACACCATACACACGGTACACACCATACACACGGTACACACGGTACACACCATACACACTGTACACACCATACACACGGTACATGCTGGCATAGACAGCCTGTGGTAGACCAGCAGAAGACATTAATACGGGTGTTTCATCAGCAGTGACAAAGAGAATATTTCAACAAATATCTGAGGAAAATCTCACTATCCTGACATCTTCACAAAGACCTGAATGTCTGCCAACGATATTTATCATAATAGTTAATGCTACAACCATTATGACATATATTGTTGGGAGACATTCATATATGGAACTAATAGAACAAGAACCCGGCAATGTGATGTTATAGTGGCCAGAATACGCCTGGGATATAGACGTATCTGGCAACTCTCTTAATTAAAACCCAAGTGTCTAATACACCAGGTGTCAACTTTGTGAAAGTGTTCAATACACCGTGTGTCAACTTTGTGAATGTGTTCAATACACCGTGTGTCAACTTTGTGAATGTGTTCAATACACCAAGTGTGTCAACTTTGTGAATGTGTTCAATACACCAAGTGTGTCAACTTTGTGAATGTGTTCAATACACCAAGTGTGTCAACTTTGTGAATGTGTTCAATACACCGTGTGTCAACTTTGTGAAAGTGTTCAATACACCAAGTGTGTCAACTTTGTGAAAGTGTTCAATACACCGTGTGTCAACTTTGTGAATGTGTTCAATACACCAAGTGTGTCAACTTTGTGAATGTGTTCAATACACCGTGTGTCAACTTTGTGAAAGTGTTCAATACACCAAGTGTGTCAACTTTGTGAAAGTGTTCAATACACCGTGTGTCAACTTTGTGAATGTGTTCAATACACCGTGTGTCAACTTTGTGAATGTGTTCAATACACCAAGTGTGTCAACTTTGTGAATGTGTTCAATACACCAAGTGTGTCAACTTTGTGAATGTGTTCAATACACCAAGTGTGTCAACTTTGTGAATGTGTTCAATACACCGTGTGTCAACTTTGTGAAAGTGTTCAATACACCAAGTGTGTCAACTTTGTGAAAGTGTTCAATACACCGTGTGTCAACTTTGTGAATGTGTTCAATACACCAAGTGTGTCAACTTTGTGAATGTGTTCAATACACCGTGTGTCAACTTTGTGAATGTGTTCAATACACCAAGTGTGTCAACTTTGTGAATGTGTTCAATACACCGTGTGTCAACTTTGTGAAAGTGTTCAATACACCAAGTGTGTCAACTTTGTGAAAGTGTTCAATACACCGTGTGTCAACTTTGTGAATGTGTTCAATACACCGTGTGTCAACTTTGTGAATGTGTTCAATACACCAAGTGTGTCAACTTTGTGAAAGTGTTCAATACACCAAGTGTGTCAACTTTGTGAAAGTGTTCAATACACCAAGTGTGTCAACTTTGTGAAAGTGTTCAATACACAATGTGTCAACTTTGTGAATGTGTTCAATACACCGTGTGTCAACTTTGTGAAAGTGTTCAATACACCGTGTGTCAACTTTGTGAAAGTGTTCAATACACCGTGTGTCAACTTTGTGAATGTGTTCAATACACCATGTGTCAACTTTGTGAAAGAGAAAACATGCACTCCCTTAAACATTATAGTCAAGAATGTCCCATATTGACGGCTGACTTTCGCCCCCCTGGGCTAAGGTATGCTGAACTCTGTAACAACTATACGAGTACTGGAACACTTGATGATATATTGGACTTGTACCCAAGATTGACTATGTAACGCATCAGTTATACAATGTTTGTCACGTAATTATAAACTGAGCCTTTAAAAGCATCCTAATCACCATCCGTTGTTAAGTGCTTAATAACACACTTGTTTGTATAGCATATGTATCTTACCCTGGCAGAGTAGGAGAGATATAAATGTATATGTGTATGCGTGTATGTGTATACACGACATGCGTATGCTGGTCAATACTGCATTTCACCATTGTAAATGCACACATAATAAATAGTTCAGATCATCACTCTTGACGTCAAAAGCTGTTGACGTCACTACTGACGACATAATCGCCTGTGACGTCATGGCCCATGACCCCAGGGAGAGAGTGACCTTTGACCTTCAGCTCTACCATCTATGACGTCATCCGCTCACACAGTGTGAACTTTGACTCGTTCATCTCTAAAGATCAAGCTCTGACGTCATCACTTTTGAAGTCATCACCTTTGATAAAAATGAGTCCTGTATGACCCATGGTCATGGTCACCCACGGTCATGGTCACCCACGGTCATGGTCGCCCACGGTCATGGTCGCCCACGGTCATGGTCACCCACGGTCATGGTCGCCCACGGTCATGGTCACCCACGGTCATGGTCGCCCACGGTCATGGTCACCCACGGTCATGGTCGCCCACGGTCATGGTCGCCCACGGTCATGGTCGCCCACGGTCATGGTCACCCACGGTCATGGTCACCCACGGTCATGGTCGCCCACGGTCATGGTCGCCCACGGTCATGGTCGCCCAAGGTCATGGTCGCCCACGGTCATGGTCACCCACGGTCATGGTCGCCCACGGTCATGGTCACCCACGGTCATGGTCGCCCACGGTCATGGTCACCCACGGTCATGGTCGCCCACGGTCATGGTCGCCCACGGTCATGGTCGCCCACGGTCATGGTCACCCACGGTCATGGTCACCCACGGTCATGGTCGCCCACGGTCATGGTCGCCCACGGTCATGGTCGCCCACGGTCATGGTCGCCCACGGTCATGGTCGCCCATGGTCATGGTCGCCCACGGTCATGGTTACCCATGATCATGGTCGCCCATGGTCATGGTCGCCCATGGTCATGGTCGCCCACGGTCATGGTCGCCCACGGTCATGGTCACCCATGGTCATGGTTGCCCACGGTCATGGTCGCTCACGGTCATGGTCACCCACGGTCATGGTCGCCCACGGTCATGGTCACCCACGGTCATGGTCACCCACGGTCATGGTCGCCCACGGTCATGGTCGCCCATGGTCATGGTTGCCCACGGTCATGGTCGCCCACGGTCATGGTCACCCACGGTCATGGTCACCTACGGTCATGGTCGCCCACGGTCATGGTCACCCAAGGTCATGGTCACCCACGGTCATGGTCACCCACGGTCATGGTCACCCACGGTCATGGTCGCCCACGGTCATGGTCGCCTACGGTCATGGTCACCCATGGTCATGGTCACCCATGGTCATGGTCGCCCACGGTCATGGTCACCTACGGTCATGGTCGCCCACGGTCATGGTCACCCACGGTCATGGTCACCCACGGTCATGGTCACCTACGGTCATGGTCGCCCACGGTCATGGTCGCCCACGGTCATGGTCGCCACGGTCATGGTCGCCCACGGTCATGGTCGCCCACGGTCATGGTCGCCCACGGTCATGGTTGCCCACGGTCATGGTCGCCGACGGTCATGGTCGCCCACGGTCATGGTCACCCACGGTCATGGTCGCCCACGGTCATGGTCGCCCACGGTCATGGTCACCCACGGTCATGGTCGCCCACGGTCATGGTCGCCCACGGTCATGGTCGCCCACGGTCATGGTTGCCCACGGTCATGGTCGCCGACGGTCATGGTCGCCGACGGTCATGGTCGCCGACGGTCATGGTCACCCATGGTCATGGTCACCCATGGTCATGGTCACCCATGGTCATGGTCACCCATGGTCATGGTCGCCCACGGTCATGGTCGCCCACAGTCATGGTCACCCATGGTCATGGTCGCCGACGGTCATGGTCGCCCATGGTCATGGTCGCCCATGCGGGTACTCACCTAGATGTGCTTGCAGGATCGAGCTAGGCTCCCAGCCCCAGATTAATACAATGACTCATTGATCACGGTTTTATCGTATTTACATTAACAACTCTGGATCAAATTATCTTCAACGACGTCAACGTCTAACTTGTTCCACTTACTGACATCTCTAACACTGAGAAAGTTGTTTCTGGCGTCCCTGTGACACACTTGCGTCTCCCTCTATGTCCTCTCGTCCTGTTGTTGAGAGAGCTCAATAATGCTGCTCTGACTGCCGCCTCAGTTTTCCTTAGACTTATGACCCATGCACCAGAAAATTACAAACACGACGACGGTTCGGTCCGTCGTGGACCGTTGTCATGTCGTGGAACTACGACTTAGTAATGGTCCGAGACGGACCGAAAAGTTGTTCTGGGAGGACACCTGACCATGTCCTACTAAGTGGTTAAACCTCATGATAACAACTTGACATAAATATTATATCGTGCTTGATGGTAAATATGTTGGGGCAACTCCTGACCCGGTAGTTCGATCTCAACAACATAGTTTCGAATCCTCCTCACGGCTCCTATTGATTTTCTCATACTTGTTAACGAGACGAGTCTGTAGTTTAATGGTTTCTGTCTTCCCCTTTTCTTGCAGACTGGCACCACGTTAGCCATTGTTCTTCGGTCATGTACTTGTCAATAAGCATCTTATAATAGCCTTCGCCGCCTCTTAGTAAATGTTTGTGTATCACTATGTAGTCCACTGCCACTGTGGTAGAGAACTGCACCACAACACGCCCTCTTCTGCCACTGTTATTATACCACCCAATTTGGTGGCTTAAGTCCACCTTGTTGCCTGCCGCCTCAGCGTTAAGGCGCCTCGACGTCTCGACTAGTTCAACTTTTTGCACTTGTATTCTATCATGCTCTGACGCTGCTTTTGCTTCACATTATCCGTGGATTATATTTGACCGCCTCCTCTGCCATCCTCCTTTATGCTGGCTCCTGCCACACATTGTTGTATTCCTATTGTGTCTGTATCTTTATACTTCTTGTCCTTTCTCACTTTATCATTTGCATTATCACATTAGAGCAATTTCCTGAAGTCGATCCTCCAATTTCCGTAGACTATTCTCGTTTTCTCCCACTAATTTACAGCTTAGTCCGTGCATGGTGTTGGTCCCCCCCCCCCTGTCTCAGTCCCTGTTAGTTCACTCACCTTCCTGTGTCTTGTCAAGCCTTGCTGATGCCTCTTCCCTTTCTCCATCACCCTAATGTCTATATAACAGTCCCCCAGCACCTGTCGCTGCTTCTCCGTCTCACCCTCCACATGTCGCACTATTTCTCTTTCCAATCATATCCTTTATTCCAGGATCATATCCTTTATTCCAGGATCTATCCCTTCCTCTCGACACATTCCTTTATCAGGTGTAATCCTGTTCTCCTCCCCACTGTGACTACACGCTTGCTCCTGCTTGACCCCCTCACACTTCCTGGTGTTGTCATTGCAATACACTGCCTTAGCCAGCAAGTGTTCCAGTTACCTTGTCTTGCTTTCTTCAACACAGTGTGTGTATTTCACCTAGTTGTATTCTCCTAGTTGTGCTGGCGGGGGTTGAGCTCTGCTCTTTCGGCCCGCCTCTCAAATGTCAATCATTCAACTGTTACTAACTACTAACTTAATTTTTTACACACACACACACACACACACACACACACACACACACACACACACACACACACACAACCACACACACACACACACACACACACCAGGAAGCAGCCCGTAACAGCTGTCTAACTCCCAGGTAATCGTTTACTGCTCTGAGTGTGTGTGTGTGTACTCACCTATTGGTACTCACCTATTTGTGTCTGCAGAATCGAGCACTGACTCTTGGATCCTGCCTTTCGAGCCATCGGTTGTTTACATCAATGACTCCTGTACCATTCCCCTATCATTTCTAGTTTTTAAATTGTGAATAGAATTTGCTTCCACAACCTGTTCCCAAGTGCATTCCATTTTCCCACTACTCTCACGCTAAAGAAACTTCCTAACATCTCTGTGACTCATCTGAGTTTCCAGCTTCCACCCATGTCCCCTCGTTCTGTACTACATTCCGTGTGAACATTTAGTCTATTTCCACTTTGTCAAGTCCCCTGAGTATTTTATACGTTCCTATCATATCCCCCCACTCCCTTCTTTTTTCTAGTGTCGTAAGGTTCAGATCCTTCAGGCGCACTTCATATCCCATCTCTCGTAACTCTGGGACGAGCCTCATCGCAAACTTCTGACATTTTCCAGTTTCCTTATGTGTTTCTTCAGGTGGGGACTCCCATTATGGGACTGGCCTCACGTAGGCAGTGTAGAGCGCCCTAAAAGCCTCCTCACTTAGGTTTCTGAATGATGTTCTACTTTTTGCCAGTGTTGAGTGCGCTGCTGTCGTTATCCGATTTACATGTGCCTCAGGAGTTAGATTAGATGTTACATCCACTCCCAGGTCTCTTTCTCGAGTCGTCACAGGTAGGAAGTTCCCTTTCATTATGTACTGTCCCTTTGGTCTCCTATCACCTGAGCCCATTTCCATAACTTTACATTTNCAGGAGGGGGATGAGAGACCACCTCATAATACCTACGCTGCCTCACATCAAGCAGCAGCAGCAGCAGCAGCAGCAGCAGCAGCAGCAGCACACAGCACCAGGAGGGAGATGAGAGACCACCTCATAATACCAACGCTGCCTCACATCAAGCAGCAGCAGCAGCAGCAGCAGCAGCAGCAGCAGCAGCAGCAGCACACAGCTCCAGGAGGGAGATGAGAGACCACCTCATAATACCAACGCTGCCTCACATAAAGCAGCAGCAGCAGCAGCAGCAGCAGCAGCAGCAGCAGCAGCAGCAGCAGCAGCAGCACACAGCTCCAGGAGGGAGATGAGAGACCACCTCATAATACCTACGCTGCCTCACATCAAGCAGCAGCAGCAGCAGCAGCAGCAGCAGCAGCAGCAGCAGCAGCACACAGCTCCAGGAGGGAGATGAGAGACCACCTCATAATACCTACGCTGCCTCACATCAAGCAGCAGCAGCAGGCAGCAGCAGCAGCAGCAGCAGCAGCAGCAGCAGCAGCACACAGCTCCAGGAGGGAGATGAGAGACCACCTCATAATACCTACGCTGCCTCACATCAAGCAGCAGCAGCAGCAGCAGCAGCACACACAGCACCAGGAGGGAGATGAGAGACCACCTCATAATACCAACGCTGCCTCACATCAAGCAGCAGCAGCAGCAGCAGCAGCAGCAGCAGCAGCACACAGCTCCAGGAGGGAGATGAGAGACCACCTCATAATACCAACGCTGCCTCACATCAAGCAGCAGCAGGCAGCAGCAGCAGCAGCAGCAGCAGCAGCAGCAGCAGCAGCAGCAGCAGCACACAGCTCCAGGAGGGAGATGAGAGACCACCTCATAATACCACGCTGCCTCACATCAAGCAGAATTTCAAAGTTCTTCCGGGAAGTTATTCTTAAACTTGACTTTTATGTTAATTACTTTTGATTCAAATTAGAAAGTTTATTTGAGAATTTGCGAATCTGTTTAGAAGGAATGAAAGGTTAAGGATTAAAAAAATTATTTAGATATTTGTGAATTTATTTAGGGAAAATGAAACGTTAAGGAATAAAAAACAATTAATTAAGATAAGCGTCATTAGACTACAGTTCTTGGCCTAGTGGTTAGTGTAGTCGACTCAGGTCAGATTGGATCAAACGTTCGAATCCCGGGGACAACGAAACTTTGGATCACGTTACGTGACACCTGATACTTCTGGTCACCTAGATGTGTGTAGGTACCAAGAGTTAGGCAACTGTTAGGCAATTGTGGCTTGCATCCTAGGAATGACTACAAAGCCACGTGACAAGCCACGTGACAAACCACGTGACAAACCACGTGACAAGCCACGCGACAAGCCACGTGACAAACCACGTGACAAGCCACGTGACAAGCCACGTGACAAGCCGCGTGACAAGCCACGTGACAAACCACGTGACAAACCACGTGACAAACCACGTGACAGGTCATTCTCCGTAAGAGAAAAACCATTCCACCAGAGATCATAAATTTTCTTACATTCTCCAGTTATGGATAAAAAATGATTCTTGAGTTACATCTCATTTCTGCGAATAATCTCCACCAAATTACACTTTTGGCAAAAAAAAAAAAAAAAAAATCCTCACTGTGTGAATTCTGGTTTAGTGAGAAGTGGAGCCGTGTTCTCCAGGCTGACAGTGTTAGTGGAACAGTGTTCTCCAGGCTGACAGTGTTAGTGGAACAGTGTTCTCCAGGCTGACAGTGTTAGTGGAGCCGTGTTCTCCAGGCTGACAGTGTTAGTGGAGCCGTGTTCTCCAGGCTGACAGTGTTAGTGGAGCCGTGTTCTCCAGGCTGACAGTGTTAGTGGAGCCGTGTTCTCCAGGCTGACAGTGTTAGTGGAGCCGTGTTCTCCAGGCTGACAGTGTTAGTGGAGCCGTGTTCTCCAGGCTGACAGTGTTAGTGGAGCCGTGTTCTCCAGGCTGACAGTGTTAGTGGAGCCGTGTTCTCCAGGCTGACAGTGTTAGTGGAGCCGTGTTCTCCAGGCTGACAGTGTTAGTGGAGCCGTGTTCTCCAGGCTGACAGTGTTAGTGGAACAGTGTTCTCCAGGCTGACAGTGTTAGTGGAACAGTGTTCTCCAGGCTGACAGTGTTAGTGGAGCCGTGTTCTCCAGGCTGACAGTGTTAGTGGAACAGTGTTCTCCAGGCTGATCGTGTTAGTGGAGCCGTGTTCTCCAGGCTGACAGTGTTAGTGGAGCCGTGTTCTCCAGGCTGACAGTGTTAGTGGAGCCGTGTTCTCCAGGCTGACAGTGTTAGTGGAACAGTGTTCTCCAGGCTGACAGTGTTAGTGGAGCAGTGTTCTCCAGGCTGACAGTGTTAGTGGAACAGTGTTCTCCAGGCTGACAGTGTTAGTGGAACAGTGTTCTCCAGGCTGACAGTGTTAGTGGAACAGTGTTCTCCAGGCTGACAGTGTTAGTGGAACAGTGTTCTCCAGGCTGACAGTGTTAGTGGAGCCGTGTTCTCCAGGCTGACAGTGTTAGTGGAGCCGTGTTCTCCAGGCTGACAGTGTTAGTGGAACAGTGTTCTCCAGGCTGACAGTGTTAGTGGAACAGTGTTCTCCAGGCTGACAGTGTTAGATGAGCCGTGTTCTCCAGGCTGACAGTGTTAGTGGAGCCGTGTTCTCCAGGCTGACAGTGTTAGTGGAACAGTGTTCTCCAGGCTGACAGTGTTAGTGGAGCAGTGTTCTCCAGGCTGACAGTGTTAGTGGAACAGTGTTCTCCAGGCTGACAGTGTTAGTGGAGCAGTGTTCTCCACACTGACAGTGGGACAGTGTTCTCCACACTGACAGTGGGGCAGTGTTCTCCACACTGACAGTGGAGCAGTGTTCTCCACACTGACAGTGGGGCAGTGTTCTCCACACTGACAGTGGGGCAGTGTTCTCCACACTGACAGTGGAGCAGTGTTCTCCACACTGACAGTGGAGCAGTGTTCTCCACACTGACAGTGGGGCAGTGTTCTCCACACTGACAGTGGGACAGTGTTCTCCACACTGACAGTGGAGCAGTGTTCTCCAGGCTGACAGTGGAGCAGTGTTCTCCAGGCTGACAGTGGAGCAGTGTTCTCCAGGCTGACAGTGGAGCAGTGTTCTCCAGGCTGACAGTGGAGCAGTGTTCTCCACACTGACAGTGGAGCAGTGTTCTCCACACTGACAGTGGAGCAGTGTTCTCCACACTGACAGTGGAGCAGTGTTCTCCACACTGACAGTGGAGCAGTGTTCTCCACACTGGCAGTGGGACAGTGTTCTCCACACTGACAGTGGAGCAGTGTTCTCCACACTGACAGTGGGACAGTGTTCTCCACACTGACAGTGGAGCAGTGTTCTCCACACTGACAGTGGGGCAGTGTTCTCCACACTGACAGTGGAGCAGTGTTCTCCACACTGACAGTGGGACAGTGTTCTCCACACTGACAGTGGAGCAGTGTTCTCCACACTGACAGTGAGGCAGTGTTCTCCACACTGACAGTGGGACAGTGTTCTCCACACTGACAGTGGAGCAGTGTTCTCCACACTGACAGTGGGGCAGTGTTCTCCACACTGACAGTGGGACAGTGTTCTCCACACTGACAGTGGAGCAGTGTTCTCCACACTGACAGTGGGACAGTGTTCTCCACACTGACAGTGGAGCAGTGTTCTCCACACTGACAGTGGGACAGTGTTCTCCACACTGACAGTGGGGCAGTGTTCTCCACACTGACAGTGGGGCAGTGTTCTCCACACTGACAGTGGAGCAGTGTTCTCCACACTGACAGTGGAGCAGTGTTCTCCACACTGACAGTGGAGCAGTGTTCTCCACACTGACAGTGGGGCAGTGTTCTCCACACTGACAGTGGAGCAGTGTTCTTCACACTGACAGTGGAGCAGTGTTCTCCACACTGACAGTGGAGCAGTGTTCTCCACACTGACAGTGGAGCAGTGTTCTCCACACTGACAGTGGAGCAGTGTTCTCCACACTGACAGTGGGGCAGTGTTCTCCACACTGACAGTGGGACAGTGTTCTCCACACTGACAGTGGGGCAGTGTTCTCCACACTGACAGTGGGGCAGTGTTCTCCACACTGACAGTGGGACAGTGTTCTCCACACTGACAGTGGAGCAGTGTTCTCCACACTGACAGTAGGGCAGTGTTCTCCACACTGACAGTGAGGCAGTGTTCTCCACACTGACAGTGAGGCAGTGTTCTCCACACTGACAGTGGGACAGTGTTCTCCACACTGACAGTGAGGCAGTGTTCTCCACACTGACAGTGAGGCAGTGTTCTCCACACTGACAGTGGGACAGTGTTCTCCACACTGACAGTGAGGCAGTGTTCTCCACACTGACAGTGGGGCAGTGTTCTCCACACTGACAGTGAGGCAGTGTTCTCCACACTGACAGTAGGGCAGTGTTCTCCACACTGACAGTGGGGCAGTGTTCTCCACACTGACAGTGGGGCAGTGTTCTCCACACTGACAGTGAGGCAGTGTTCTCCACACTGACAGTGAGGCAGTGTTCTCCACACTGACAGTGGAGCAGTGTTCTCCACACTGACAGTGGAGCAGTGTTCTCCACACTGACAGTGGAGCAGTGTTCTCCACACTGACAGTGGAGCAGTGTTCTCCACACTGACAGACTATCAGCCTCTCATCTATCTGCTCTCATAAATGAAACCTGCGATAGATTGAGAGAGTGTCAGTGAAAGAGTGAAATCTGTCAAAAATATATAATGGTTTGATGACTAGTGATTGGTGAGCGTTGATGACTAGTGATTGGGGAGCGTTGATGACTAGTGATTGGGGAGCGTTGATGACTAGTGATTGGGGAGCGTTGATGGCTAGTGATTGGGGAGCGTTGATGACTAGTGATTGGGGAGCGTTGATGGCTAGTGATTGGGGAGCGTTGATGACTAGTGATTGGGGAGCGTTGATGACTAGTGATTGGGGAGCGTTGATGACTAGTGATTGGGGAGCGTTGATGACTAGTGATTGGGGAGCGTTGATGGCTAGTGATTGGGGAGCGTTGATGACTAGTGATTGGGGAGCGTTGATGGCTAGTGATTGGGGAGCGTGATGACTAGTGATTGGGGAGCGTTGATGACTAGTGATTGGGGAGCGTTGATGGCTAGTGATTGGGGAGCGTTGGTGACTAGTGATTGGGGAGCATTGATGACTAGTGATTGAGGAGCGTTGATGACTAGTGATTGAGGAGCGTTGATGGCTAGTGATTGGGGAGCGTTGATGACTAGTGATTGGGGAGCGTTGATGGCTAGTGATTGGGGAGCGTTGTACTACACATTAGTAGTGATTTGCCCCCAGAGCAAGAGATTATGTGTGTGTACTCACCTAGTTGTGCTTGCGGGTGTTGAGCTCTGGCTCTTTGGTCCCGCCTCTCAACTGTCAATCAACTGGTGTACAGGTTCCTGAGCCTATTGGGCTCTATCATATCTACATTTGAAACTGTGTATGGAGTCAGCCTCCACCACATCACTGCCTAATGCATTCCACCTGTTAACTACTCTGACACTGAAAAAGTTCTTTCTAATATCTCTGTGGCTCATGTGGGTACTCAGTCTCCACCTGTGTCCCCTTGTTCGTGTACCACCCGTGTTATATAATCTGGCTTTATTTACCTTATGAATTCTCCTGATAATTTTGTATGTGGTGATCATGTCTCCCCGATTTCTTCTCTTTTCCAGCGACTTAAGGTGCAATTCGTGCAGCCTTTCCTCGTAGCTCATACCTCTCTGCTCGGAGACTAGCCTGGTGGCATACCTCTGAACTTTTTCTAATTTCGTTTTATGTTTGACTTCATAGGACTCCAGGCTGGAGCCGCATACTCCAGTATTGGTCTGACGTATGTGGTATACAAGGTTCTGAATGATTCTTTACACAAGTTTCTGAAGGTAGTACTTGTGTTCGCCAGCCTTATATACACCGCTGATGTTATCCTTTTGATGTGGGGCTCAGTGGACAGGTCTGGTGTAATATCAACCATTGTATTAACTATTTGTGTCTGTACAATCGAGCTATTAACTCTTGGACACCGCCTTTCTAGGTAATATATTTTTCTTTTATTAAGTCTTATGCAGATATTTCTCTAATACACCGTGTGTGTATGGGGCTTGGATAGCTGAGTGGGCAGCGCTCTGGTCACGTAATCCTAGAGTCCGGGTTTAATCCCCGGTGATGGCAGAAACAAAATGAACAGGTTTTCTTTCACCCTGATGCCCCTGTAACCTACAAGTAAATAGGTACCTGGGAGTTAGACAGCTGTTACGGGCTGCTTCCTAGGTGTGTTGTGTGTGTGGGGAGGGGGGGGCAGGGGGCAAAAATAGTTAGTTGTTAGTAACAGTTGATTGATTGACAGTAGAGGGCGGGCCGAAAGATCAGAGCTCACCCCCGCAAGCACAACTAGGTGAATACACACGTATCCCCAGAAAGCAGCCCGTAGCAGCTGCCTAACTCTCAGGTACTTATTTACTGCTAGGTGAACAGGTTCATCAGGATGAAAGAACTCTGCCCATTTGTTTCGCCTCCGCCGGGGATCGAACCCGGCCCATAGGACATCGACTCCGAGCGCTGTACACTCAGCCGCGAGGCCCCTGTGTACTCACCTAGTTGTGCTTGCGTGGGTTGAAGGCAGTTCTGATGTTAGCCAGCCTTGCATACGCCGCAGATGTTATTCTCTTTATGTGGGCTTCAGGAGACAGGTTTGGTGTGATATCAACTCCTAGATCTTTCTCTCTGTCCTTTCATGAAGTACTTCATCTTCTATTCTGTATCCTGTGTCTGGCCTCCTGTTCCACCGCCTAGTTTCATTACTTTGCATTTACTCGGATTGAACTTTAATATCCATGTTGCTTGACCATTCACTCACTCTGTCTAGGTCATCTTGTAGCCTCCTACTATCGTCCTCTGTCTTGATCCTCCTCATAATTTTTGCATCATCAGCAAACATCGAGAGGAACGATTCTATACCCTCTGGGAGATCATTACATATATCGAAACAGTATAGGTCCAAGGACTGATATAGGTCCTCGCCAATCTGAGGCCTCACCCCTCACAATGATTTGCTGTCTTCTGTTGCTTAGGTACTCCCTGTATCCAGTGGCGTCCCTTCCCTTTCACTCCAGCCTGCATCTCCAGCTTTCGCACTANATTGCAGTGCAATTGCATTGCTCTGTCTTATTGTTAATGTGTTGTCATTTATGAAAGAAGTTTTTGTATTTGAAATACAATTTTCCTAAGCTAGGAGTCTAGAGAAAGCTTGCGTTATGTCCGACAAGCTCCCTGGCATATTAATGCCATTATCAACCTGATTTGCATTGGAATTTAAATTAATTCAATTAGCGTTGGCTTCCTTGGAATCAATTAATATTATGCCGCACGGGACACGCTTCAGGAATGCCATACCAAACCACGTCCAATTATATCGTTGTAGAGCAAAGGTGTTATTATGTTTAACATTACTGCTTGATCCAGAGCAGCGTACATGAGCACACTGCCTCTTCCTGCCCGCCACTGACTGGTACCGTCACAAAGGTGTTATTATGTTTAACATTACTGCTTGATCCAGACCAGCGTACATGAGCACACTGCCTCTTCCTGCCCGCCACTGACTGGTACCGTCACAAAGGTGTTATTATGTTTAACATTACTGCTTGATCCAGACCAGCGTACATGAGCACACTGCCTCTTCCTGCCCGCCATTGACTGGTACCGTCAGTCAGGATTTGTATTGAGTTTCATATTAAGATACCTTTAGTTTTTGAGTAAAACAGAATGTGCGAAGTACTTATGTATACATCACTACAAACTCTGATGAACCCCTCAAGGATTCGAACCCTAGACAACCAGGTTCTTCCCAATGGCTGTCCTGCTATGATAACTGCTGCACAACGAATGCCCAAAAGTGCTGAATGCTCCGAAGACACGAAAGACCTCCAGCACCCGGCAACACTCGTGGAACATTTCAGGGCCAGTTATTTCACCAAATCCTCAACCATATTGGCTTGAAATTACTACACACAAGTGTGTAGCAAAACCTGAATGGTTCCCTGGCAATGTTTATCAACTTAAATTGATGCTTAAGGACCATTCAACAACGACCATTCAGGTTGAAAGTTATCTGTGATGTCCAGAGCAATCCCATCATGTTACTGGGGGTTTGATGAATTGTTTGTGGCCAAAAATTTGCCACGAGTGTTGCCGGGTGTTGGTAGGATGGGTCTCAGGACCATCCATCAATTATGGCAATCGAAGGTTGAGTGATAATAGTACTGAGCTGCCAGTGGTATGGTTATATATATATATATATATATATATATATATATATATATATATATATATGTATATATATATATATATATATATATATATATATATATATATATATATATGCAAACAAGCCTGAATGGTCCCCAGGAAGTGGTTCATATAGCCTCGGCTATCACTTCCTTTGTCCGGTCGTGATGGTCAAGTGGTTTAAGGCGTCCCTGTACATACCAGTTGCGTTGCTCCTGGGAGTATGGGTTCGAGTCACTTCTGGGGTGTGAGTTTTCAGTTGTATCTAGTCCTGGGGACCATTCAGGCTTGTTTGCATTTGTGTTCCTCACGTGTTGCCCCAAAAAATGAGATGATTGATAAAATGCTATGCCCAAGATTACCATCCGAGTGCCGGCGGGGAAGTGGTTCATATAGCCTCGGCTATCACTTCCTTTTGTCCGGTCGTGATGGTCAAGTGGTTTAAGGCGTCCCTGTACATACCAGTTGCGTTGCTCCTGGGAGTATGGGTTCGAGTCACTTCTGGGGTGTGAGTTTTCAGTTATATATATATATATATATATATATATATATATATATATATATATATATATATATATAATGTGTGTATATATCACGAAAATAAACACGTGATAAAAATGTGACAATGACAGACCACGGAGGAAAAATGAAACAGGAATTTCCTTAAGTACTTTCGTATATTAATACATCTTCAGAAGGAGTGAAATACTCCTTCTGAAGAAGTATTAATATACGAAAGTACTTAAGGAAATTCCTGTTTCATTTTTCCTCCGTGGTCTGACATTGTCATATATATATATATATATATATATATATATATATATATATATATATATATATATATATATATATATATATATGTCGTACCTAGTAGCCAGAACGCACTTCTCAGCCTACTATGCAAGGACCGATTTGCCTAATAAGCCAAGTTTTCATGAATTAATTGTTTTTCGACTACCTAACCTACCTAACCTAACCTAACCTAACTTTTTAGGCTACCTAACCTAACCTAACCTATAAAGATAGGTTAGGTTAGGTTAGGTAGGGTCAGTTAGGTTTGGTCATATATCTACGTTAATTTTAACTCCAATAAAAAAAAAAATTCTTCATACGTAATGAAATGGGTAGCTTTATCATTTCGTAAGAAAAAAATTAGAGAAAATATATTAATTCAGTAAAACGTGGCTTATTAGGCAAATCGGGCCTTGCATAGTAGGCTGAGAAGTGCATTCTGGCTACTAGGTACGACATATATATATATGTGTGTGTGTGTGTGTGTGTGTACTCACCTAGTTGTGCTTGCGGGGGTTGAGCTCTGGCTCTTTGTTCCCGCCTCCCAACTGTCAGTCAACTGATGTACAGGATCTGGAGCCTATTGGGCTTTATCAACTCCATATTTGAAACTGTGTATGGAGTTTCTCATCAAAAGTGTCGCATTCTTTACGCACTCGACTAAACTGTCATAACTGTGGAAGTTTTTGTAAAAAGTTAACCACTGAAATAATAAAGTTTTCGGAGTATATCGGCCGTGATGGGTTAGGTGGGTTGCTCGGGTACGTATGTCTATGGTCCAAGCTGTTGCATTTTTACGTTTGTGGTTAGGTAAAACAGTTGTATTTTTCACGTTTATAATTAGGCAACAAAAAGTTACTTTTATGCTTGTTGTTAAGCAGAACTGCTGATCTTTTGTGGCGTGTGAGTTGTGGAGACTATATTGTTGTGTGTGAGGGGGGCGGGGGCGGGGCAGCGCCCCTCCCCGACGCCCACTCTGACCTTTGACCTCATCACTCTACCTGAGGCTGTTGGCTTAGTTTAGGTACAGGTAAATAATTACGTTTCTAACCCGAGGAGAAGCTTTTATTGACAGTGTCAATATACACATACACATGTGTATTTATATATTGGCACAGTGTCAATATACACATACACATGTGTATATGTGAGCCGCGTTTCCCAAGTTTTTATATGTGCTGAGTTTATCGCTGTCACCACACAACAAGTTGGCTCTCGGTTCGATTCCTGGGCAGAGGAACACAACGGGAACGTTGCCTTCCACCGAACACCTCTGATCACCTAGCTTTAAAAGGTTACCCTGGAGTCAGGCAACTGTTGTGGGTAGGGATCCTGGAGAACGTCGGTGGTTAAACCTTGAGGGAAGGTGGGGGGGGGGGGAGCGACCTCCAGTCATAGACCTGTGACAATGTTTCCACGAATGAAATAAAGCAATAAACATCCTGAAGTACTTTCGTGTTAATCAACACATCTCGTTTCATTGAAATTCTTGACTAAACATCCATTGTCATATATACCACTGAAGTGTGTGTGTGTGTGGACATATATACCACTGAAGTGTGTGTGTGTGTGGACATATATACCACTGAAGTGTGTGTGTGTGTGGACATATATACCACTGAAGTGTGTGTGTGTGTGTGGACATATATACCACTGAAGTGTGTGTGTGTGTGGACATATATACCACTGAAGTGTGTGTGGACATATATACCACTGAAGTGTGTGTGTGTGTGGACATATATACCACTGAAGTGTGTGTGTGTGGACATATATACCACTGAAGTGTGTGTGTGTGGACATATATACCACTGAAGTGTGTGTGTGTGTGTGGACATATATACCACTGAAGTGTGTGTGTGGACATATATACCACTGAAGTGTGTGTGTGTGTGGACTGAAGTATGTGTGGTATATATGGTCAACATGGATTGGAAAAGTAAATAGGAGATCCTGCAAAAGGCCTTCTGCAATTTCATTTCTCATGTTCAATATGCAATCTTAGCTAGAAAATTATAATGGAAAATGGGAAACAGTATGGAAATACGTCATTAAGGGTAAACGGACTTAATGTGGGAAGATGAATGTTCCTGTGGAGGGCGCTGAGGTAACGGAAAACACCCCAGACAGAAGGCGGCGACCTTGTAATCCACTTGAGCAAAATTTTCAGGGCCTAGAAGGCTATCAGTCACTCGCTGGGGTAACGAAAAGGGACCCGGACGGGAGGCGAACTTTAAATACTCTTGAGTGAAAATTTCAGAGGATAGGAGGGAGCCTTTTATTCTCCTTTTGGAAAATTTAAATGATGAAAGTGCGAGGATGATAATTGTTACGAAACTGAAATATTCCTACGCCTTGCCTGCCGGGAGGAAAAAAATGTGAAAATACCCCGGGCCTATGTCTGTCCGGGAGAAAATATTAAAAAGCCCCAGGGCCTTTGACCGACCCCTGAAGAAATGAAAACGGTCGGGCATAGGCCCGGTTTCCACTACTATGTATGTTATGTATTCGACATACATAACATAGACATAGAATATACAGCTGAACGTAGTACGCCCGCTACACTTCATTAATCTTTGTATGTGTTTCGTCCCATATTTTCGCCTTTTCTTTTACACTTTACCTTCCCCCCCCCCCCCCCTTCATGCCGTATTCTTGACCCATTTGTATAGTTCTACTTGTCTTCCCCTGACCCCTTAATGGTATATATCTAACATGCTCTGTATTTTCTTATCACTTGGGAATGAACCATGTAGGTTCGAACCGTTGTGTAAATTTTATAAAGTGTAATACATTCTACAGTTATGTATTTCTTTTCCTTTACCTCGAACGAAAATGACCATTGGAGAACTCTTCCAATTACACCTAGATGCTAGAGCACTAGTTAGAGGGAGAGAAGCCCTTAACAAGAAAATAATCAATACAGAATATGCAGCAGACATATTCAATGTCTGCTGTAATTCAATGCTGCTGTCAATGTCTGGTAATCTTGGGCATAGCATTTTGAGGTGATAGAGGTGATTTGATAAAATGCTATGCCCAAGATTACCATCCGAGTGCCGGCGGGGAAGTGGTTCAAATAGCTTCGGCTATCACTTCCTTATGTCCGGTCGTGATGGTCAAGCAGATTAAGGCATCCTGTATATACCAGTTGCGTTGCTCCTGGCAGTATGGGTTCGAGTCATTTCTGTGGTGTGAGTTTATATATATATATATATAATATATATATATATATATATATATATATATATATATATATATATATATATATATATATATCCCCTGGAGTATCAACGAGGGACACGACGTTGAATCGACGACATGTGCCCAGTGGAAGGGTTGTGTGGACGTAGCGTGTTTACTGGTGGCTGCAATAAACACAACTTGGTAAATAAGAAGTGCGGTGAACTATCATCTTCAAACTCTAAGAAAGATAGCAAAGGAAGCTCTCAAACCTCTCTCTCTCCCTCATAACTTCCACCAAGCCTTTTTTCCTGCCCACTTTTTCATCTCAACTAAGTTGGTTCTCAACCCTTCAAGGTTTACTCCAGAAAAAACCGTATGATCCAGGCGGTAGTGGTGGTGGTGTGTTGCGGGAGTGTTTGTCTGTGCTCACACCTGTGTTAGGTCGCTTGTGTTCCCGCTCCAGGCGGTGGTGGTGGTGGTGGTGTGTTGCGGGAGTGTTTGTCTGTGCTCACACCTGTGTTAGGTCGCTTGTGTTCCCGCTCCAGGCGGTGGTGGTGGTGGTGGTGTGTTGCGGGAGTGTTTGTCTGTGCTCACACCTGTGTTAGGTCGCTTGTGTTCCCGCTCCAGGCGGTGGTGGTGGTGGTGGTGTGTTGCGGGAGTGTTTGTCTGTGCTCACACCTGTGTTAGGTCGCTTGTGTTCCCGCTCTCTCTCTTCTGCCAGTCTTCCTTACGTCCTCTTGCAAGCAACATTCATGATGATAAACATTAACGTCCCTCAAGTTATATCTTTAAGAAGGAAAATGCTAAAGCATTTCCTGATACACAGGGAATGTGTGAGTGCGTGGGCGCGCGTGTGCATGTGCGGAAATCACAAAGAAATTAACATGTGATGAATAATGTGAAATTGTATTAAAACGAAGGAAATGTATGTTATTGAATATGACCGAAAGGGTAAGATTAATGAATCTAACACGAATCATCTCAATGTTTCTTACGTTTTTCTTCACTGTCTAGGGAAGTTGAAAAATTAACTCTCCGAAGTTCATTTTTACACTTTACTATATCGTGACGGGGATGCGTTTCGCAAGGTACACTTTACATTTTCAAACAACTTTGGAGAGTTAATTTTTCAACTTCCCTTGACAGTAAAGAAAAACGTAAGAAATACCGAGATGATTCGTGTTAGAATATTCATTTGTATATATGCATACATATTCGTTTTATGTAAACTTTGTCACAAAAAAGGAGTTACATATGGGGTACAAAGATGATTATTATGAGTTGTCGAGTTCCTCCAGCTCAGATGGCGGGCAGGAACCCGGAATGCAGTGTGCATTTCCCCTCTGTATCGCCACGCTGAGGCGCTGGAAAAGGAAGCTGGCAGCTCTAGGGTTTCTTGTTGTTTCAATTAGTCTAGAACCCAGTTCCTTCAAAAACTGGTGGCACTCTTACCCCAGGCGCCGAGTGTCTCAGAAGCAATGGGGACAAAACTGTAGGGGTGATCCTGTTCTCTGTACTTACGGGATTTGGCTAATTCCCTGTGGGTGGCAGCGCCACCTGGCTGCGCAACACTGAAGTCAATGTAGGTGTTAGCCAGGGTTGATACGCACGTGTAGTCCCATACCAACTGCTTGCCATTCTTCCAGGGGTTCACTGTGATACCATCCGGGCGACCAATAAGAGCATCAGAGTTACGGGGCGTTAGGTAACGAGGCTCTCTTTCTGCTGGGCATCCTGCTGTGGTGAGGCTCCTCTAGATGATGTCGTTAACTTTACTGTGCTTCTAGTGTGTATATATATATATATATATATATATATATATATATATATATATATATATATATATATATATATATATCTTAGTCATCAACCGTAGTTTACCTGCACCTTTCATTTCAGAAAAGGAAAGTTTACCATGGCCTCCTGGAAGATATAAGTGGTATTCGAGACTGAGGGAGGCGGTGGCCTGAGCCAGGAGCAGGCAGCAGCAGCAGCAGCAGGCAGCAGCAGCAGCAGGCAGCAGGCAGCAGGCAGCAACAGTAGGCAGCAGGCAGCAGTAGCAGTAGCAGCAGCAGTAGCAGCAGCAGGCAGCAGCAGGCAGCAGTAGCAGCAGCAGCAGCAGCAGGCAGCAGGCAGCAACAGTAGGCAGCAGGCAGCAGTAGCAGTAGCAGCAGCAGCAGTAGCAGCAGCAGGCAGCAGCAGCAGCAGCAGGCAGCAGCACACAGTACCAGGAGGGAGATGAGAGACCACCTCATAATACCAACGCTGCTGTGAGGAGATGTAGAATCTCCTCAGCTAGTTTTCCTAGTTTCTAGAATAGGCTAGTCGCTCTAGGGACTCTAGAAACTGAAGCTTTCAAAATTTACATATACTTGTTGGGTGTCATATGAAAGCTTATGTTAAATGCTGTCAGTTAAAACTAATGAGAGGTCTGTGATTGCTCTGTAGAGAGAATTACAGCAAATTTTGCCTGTTCTGTGAAACAGAGAGGGTAGTATAACAAAAACCGTTAGAGGTGGAGGGGGGACAGTGGGGCGAACGCTGCCTCCCCCCCACCGAGGGAGACGTTGAGACGTTGTGTTAGGCCTCACCCTCCTTGTGACGTCACGCCACGCCACAGGCGAGGGGCACGTTTGATTGGTCTAGGCACCCCTGCTCCTAGGCCGAGTTTTGGCGCGAAAAGCTGTCATTGGAAGCGGCACGAGGGACCGTGCCGGCTTCCTGCTGATTGGTCAAGACAAGGAAGGGGGGAGAAATATGGGGATGTGGGCCTCCCTGGCCCGCCAAAGTTTGAGTTTGAATTGGGCAGCCAGGGTGTGAGTAGTGTCTAGGTGAGGGGTGGCGGGCCTGCCACCCCCACCACCGTTATCGCTCCTGTCGTTCTGTTTACTCATATTGCATGGCACTCCAGCCACCCTGGGTGTGTCGAAGCCCAAAATTGCGAGAAACTGGGACTTGGACTTTGAATTGCGCCCGACGTCGTCCATGGGGAGGTGACGCCGGCCAGTGTCACTCCTGTAACCCCAGTGTAAGAGCGAGTCATGCTCTGGTATGATGGGGTTGTTAGTGATTCCCCATCCAAGTGTGTATGGCACGCGGCCACCCAGGCCGCCCTCTGGCCACCCAGGCCGCCCTCTGGCCACCCGCCGGCCGCCCAGTCACCCACCCGAGCGGCCCGGCCCGGGCCAGGCCCAGGCCACCCACCTTACACCGCGCGCGAGCTGCTCGGGTGGGGTGGGGTGGGGTGCTGTGACGTCACGCGCCACCCGTGGCCACCCTCCTGAAGGCCACGCAGTGGCCACATGTTGGCCACCACCTTTGGCCACCCCCTTGGCCACATTCCCAGGACAGCCTAGGCCACATCTTGTCGACGCACGAGGAGCAAGCTAAGTGTTGACAGCCAGGTGGTAAGGACCTGGGAAATGAGGAAATGTGTGGAAGGAAACGTGAGTACTTTATCGGTGTCTCAGATTAGTGGAAATCATAGTAGAAAAGTTGTGTGAGCCCCTAGCCCGGCCAGGCTAGGGAAGTAGCTGAGACGCCCGTCTGTGGCATGCCCAGGTGACTGTGGGGCAGTACCTGGAGTGGGAAATTGTCACTGTAAATCACGTAGTGTTATAATTATATATCTGTAGATATATTGTTGTGTGTAGACTGACTGGAGTTTGGGACCAGTCAGTGTAGAGAAATCATCATATAAATGATCCAGTCTGGCGATTCTGTATAATCGTCCAGCCTTGGTTAGTGCCATGGTACCTCATTATGTAATTAGGCCAGGTTAGAGTTAATTAAGCAGGCCCGTGGGGCAGGGTTATTAGTGAATATCCTGAGGTCTGTATATATCACCTGTTGATTAATTACATTGTTATGGAGGCCATTTCCATATGTTTCATTTGCATGTTGCATGTATGAGGTTGTGTGGTGAGTCAGTAGATGTGATCGCTGACTGATTGCCTAATGATGTCATTAGCATGGGGGGCATGCTGACGGTATCATTATGTGCAGGTTTGTGCAGTGTTATCAGGTATACGATATTACTGTCCTAGGAACTGTGTTGAGGATTTAAAGGGACCCTTTGAGTATTCAGGGAAATTCTCAGTCACTTAATGAGAGCGAGCAATTAGTTAATTTGCCTAATTATGGGAGAATTAGTGCCAGCTGTCCGCGTAGAGCGACGGTGTCTTATATTAACGTATATTGTCTTGCTGAAGCCACCGGGATCGGGCGATCTTTTGCAACGTTTGCAAGATTAGAGGGACAGTAAGATTGGTATACCTTGATTGTTGCAAAACCGTGTGTCATTACTGTGTGGGCATAGTAATTAACGAGTTGCAGTAGTCGCAACTGTATGTGGGCAGTGCTATTTTATGTTTTGCATGCCATTATATGTGTGACCTGTGTAACCTTAGGGTTACTTTGTTTCTTTGAGTTGTGTGGAGTACTTAAGGATTCAGTGAGTTAATTAGGGGTAATTAACTGGATAAGGGGGTGCACACTTGAAGTTGTTGAATGAGTGAGTGCTGTTATGGGAGAACAGTGCTGAACTTGAGCTTGTGGGAATACGTGTCCGGTGCAATTAATTGTCCGTGTGACAATTAATTGACCACTCTAGCTAATTATGTAATTAGCATTCTCATCATGAATTCACGTAGTGGGAGAGGATCTGTCAGTCTGTCAGTGATAGTGCTAACGTCAGTTGCTCGAGACTAACTGCCTTTCAGGGTTGGGGCAATTAGTGGCTCATGATAATTAGTGGAGTAATTAACGTCTGGAGTCTTGAGGACTCAGATGACTCGGTAAAGCGAGGTCATGGGGTTAGCATAATACGTTTANAAAAATACATGCATAATAGACAAAACACAAGATGCAAGAAGATTACAAATTCTTGAAGCAATCCACATAAGAATAGAAACAACCTACCATGAACACCCAAATCACGGAACTATTACCCTACCCACAATGAGAGTAAGGACAAGACCAGAACATAACGATGCCAACACAGAAGACAATGTTCAACATACAGGCCAATTACACTGGATTAATCTTTGTATGTAGATACCAGCTGCCTCGTATGGACCAATAAGCCTTTTGCGGTTACCTCTATTCTTATGTTCATATGTTTGACCCCACTTATATCCCCTATGTATCCTCCTATGTTTTCACCTTTATTGTCTTATCACCTGACCCAGTGCGGGTATAAAATCAACCACATTGTAAAATTTCTTCACTGAGAATGAACCATGGAGGTTCGAAACGTTGTAATACATTCTATAGTAATTCACCTCTTTTCTTCACCCGGAATTACGAAAATGAGTTTGGAGAACTCCTATTTCAGCTAAGCCCTGATGCTAAGAAAATAGTTAGAGGGATAGAAGCCCTAAATCAGAAAGATAGTAAATACAGAATATGTGGTCATATTTAATGAGACATGTTTAAAAGAAAACCTGCTGCCAGTATACACCAATAAATAAAAATGTAAATGTTGGTTTCTTCAGAGTTGCTAATCTCCGAAAGTTCTATACCAATTGCGTTGAAATTCTGATAACGATGCATTCGAATACACACATGTTCTTATATCTACTATATATATATGCCACATGTGACAGGTAAAAAAAACTTTTTTGAAAAAACAGCGCCATCTTTTGGACGTAAGAGCAACACATGTTGTAATCTCTAAAAGTTCTTCACTGATTGCTTTGAAATTTTGACAACGTTCCATTCGAATATGAGCGTGTTTTATATACCTACTATATAGATGCCACACATGCGACAGGCAAAAGCATATTTTTTTTAAACAGCACCATCTGTTGCACGTAATGGCAACACACGTGCAACATATATACTATATGTTACGATTCCATTTCAATGCTTCTGATTGCATAAATTGAATTTTCATAGATTTTGATTTATTTCATTTTGATTTAATTATTTTGCGTGATATTGCATTGGAATTGAGCTGTGTTGTTTACCATACCATTCATTTCATGAGTATAGTTTATTTGATAATTTTTTTCATTGTTTTTCATTTCGTGTTTTTTTTTAGTTGATCTTATTTTTCAGTGATGGGAACATCAGATCATTTGGGAACGCATCGGATGAGAGAGTGGGGGATGGTGGGGAGGATGAGAGGAAGGGAGTGGGGGATGGTGGGAGGATGAGAGGATGGGAGTGGGGGATGGTGGGAGGATGAGAGGAAGGGATGGGGGATGGTGGGGAGGATGAGAGGAAGGGAGTGAGGGATGGTGGGGAGGATGAGAGGAAGGGAGTGGGGGATGGTGGGGAGGATGAGAGGAAGGGAGTGGGGGGATGGTGGGGAGGACGACGGGACAGGGAAGTCTACGAACTTAACAATATTTTTCCGTCTAACATTCAAAGCGAGGCAGTCACATACAAGTCCGTCGACAATGTTGTGGAAGCAGACGAAGCGGTTAATTATCCAAACAGAATTCGCTATCTACCAGGGATACCACCACACGTACTGCAATTGAAAATCTGCGTGCCAATTATCATGTTGCGAAATATCAACCAGTCAAAGCTTTGCAATGGCTTGCGGCTTGCAGTAAAGAAAGGATTCAGTAAGTCGTAGAAATAACTATCTTGACAGGACTTTTTAAAGGTGAAGATGTCCTCATTCCTCGCATTTCTATGATTCCAACGGATATGCCACTTCAATTTAAGAGATTGCAATTCCCAATTCGATGGGCGTTTGCAATCACAATCAACAAAGCTCAAGGCCAATCTTTAGAATTTTGCGGTTTGTATCTAGACACAGATTGCTTCTCACATGGACAATTATGTGTTGCGTGTTCTAGAGTCGGCAAACCAGACAATTTCTATATCTCTACAGACAATAGAACAAGAAAAAATATTGTATACCCACAAGCATTGTGAAATTAAACATACCAGAAACGTGCACTTTCTCTTTTCTTTTCCATTTAACCAGACTGAGCCACAGCACCGGGTGCGGGTACAACTAGTAGATAATAAAAACTAAATAAAAAATTAACTACTAAAAAAAGCCACACTATTAAACTTACGTGAAGTGATTAAACGGAATGAAACTTGATAATTAACATATGGATAATCAACACTAATACAACTATTATAATAATGACTTCACACTTACAAAAAATGTATATAAAACCCAAGCAAAATAAAATACAGTTATAAAATACTAGCCAAAACCTTGTGAAAACTTATATATCAAACAAACTCAACACCAAAAAAGTATTGTATTTCTTAAATAAAAGACTATAATAATATACAATATCAACATTAGAAATAAGTAAAAAAAAAAAAAGAAACAAAACATGGTAAACTAAAAAAAAATACAAAACGTCTTTCAGACGTCCTACAACTCTATTCAGTTTATCTTCACATATCAGAATATACGAAAAAGGGGTCTATATTAACCAACTTAAATTAGAAGAGTCTTCTAACAATCCTTCAACCTTATTCACATAATCTAACTTATCCAAAACCAATACACCCCCTTCCTTTATCTGGTCTAGTAATACAAATACTCCTATCATTCTTTTTAACCGTTAAAACAATCTAATTTCCTTTTATCGAATGGTAGGAATGTAGAGCTATATTTATCAAAGTCATTAAAAAACCTCATGTGCTAAAGAAGAAATAGTACTAAAAATTTTGGGCAAACTATAATTTGTACCAGTTCATAGGGTACAAGTTTTTAATGTATTACACAACTGCTCGAAACCTAAAAAATCTTTAACAAATTTCGTTTTTTTTTTTTTACACGTCAACCCGTATTCTAGCCCCAGAGAGAGAAGTTCTTTCTCGATGGGAGACAAAATTTTCTTTGAAAAATTTAAAAAAACCTATCAGGGACAACCAAATTAAATGTAGGTATACCCAAGTTCTGCATTTTCTTCCCATGAGTAAGTCTACATTTTTCAACTCCTTGATCATTATAATTCTCATATTTATACTTAAAGATGTAAAATCAACCCAGGAAGTCAAGATCTCGAATTTCTCCAAGTTTACATGTAATTCACTTTTCAACTTATAGCTCAATTTATAGTTCATACTGGCATTTTTATTTTTTAGTTTACCATGTTTTGTCTCTCTTTTTTTTTCTTTTTACTTATTTCAAGTGTAGATTTGTATATGATTATAGTCTTTTATTTAGTAATACAATACATTTTTTTGGTGTTGAGTTTTGTTTCATATATAACTTTTCATAAGATTTTGGCTAGTATTTTATAACTGTATTTTATCTTGCTTGGGTTTTATATACATTTTTTGAAAGTGAAGTCATTATTATAATAGTTGTCTTAGCGTTGATTATCCGTGATACACCGTGATAAGTGGGATAGAGGATACACCAGCTGTGGTAGTGGACACACCAGCTGTGGTAGTGGACACACCTGCTGTGGTAGAGGACACACCTGCTGTGGTAGTGGACACCTGCTGTGGTAGTGGACACACCTGCTGTGGTAGAGGACACACCTGCTGTGGTAGTGGACACACCTGCTGTGGTAGTGGACACACCTGCTGTGGTAGAGGAGACACCTGCCCAGGTGTTGGACACACAGAGAATCATGTCCAGTGTCCAGCGCCTCACCCGCACCTGGACAAAGGCTCGCTAAGCTTTGATCGTAACTAGATTTGGTCTGGTGATTCCTGAGGCACTGTGAACACTCCCGGTGCCTCAGACGCCGCCGCTCACAGCCGCCACCGCTTTTACAATGATCTAAAGAAACACAATATATAATTTTAGCAGAGAAGAAAGCCTTTGAAACACACAACGTATCCACAACCTTGTAACATTGTTATTCTTACTTGAATCCATAAATCATGAGCCTTGTTTCTAAACCAGTATTTTCCCAGGACTCTCCTGAAGCTAAACTTATATAATTTATTATCGATTTTGTCTTAATCTATTTGGTTTGATATATTCAACACCTTTTTAATAACACGTTGTTACACCCGCTGATCAACTCTATGCTTCGTTAATCTTACACATTAATCTTTGCCTTTCCAGTTGAATTTATTTTAGCTCCTTTTTATTCAAATTGATTCCCTCCCTATTGCTGAACATATTTGTTCCTCCCTATTGCTGAACATATTTGTTCCTCCCCTATTAATGAACATATTTGTTCCTCCCCTATTACTGAACATATTTGTTCCTCCCCTATTAATGAACATATTTGTTCCTCCCCTATTAATGAACATATTTGTTCCTTCCTTATTGCTAAACATATTTAATTCTTCCTTATTACTGAATTCATTTATTCCTTCCCATTTACTGAACATATTTGTTCCCTTCAAATTGCTGAACATATTTCCTTAGCAATCTCAGAATTTATTTACCATTGTATTCAGGTACCGTACTCAGGTAGGGTAAAAATGAGGACCTTAAACATAATACAGAGTACAAAACACAATCTAGTCTCCCCATAGTAAGAAAGCAGCATGTAAAGGATTTGGGAATAATGATGTCTGACGACCTAACCTTTAGGGAGCATAACCAAGCAAGTATTACGGCAGCCAGAAAAATTATGATTTTTTGGATTAGATCTGGATTGAAGATACAAGAACCTTCAATCCAGAGATCCCATCACAATGGTTGTACTCTTCAAATCGTTTGTGCTGTCTCGCCTTGAGTACTGCTCAGTACTCAGTGTCTCATTCAGAACGGGAGAGATTGTTGTAATATAGGGAATTCAGAGAATATATGCGGCATACACAGACGTGATAAAGCACCTAAATTATTGGGATCGTCTCAAAGCTCTCCAAATGTTCTCACTACAAAGATGACGAGAGAGATACCAAATAACATACACATGGAAAATATTGGAAGGCCAGGCCCCAAATCTACACAGTAAAATAACAACATACTGGAGTGAACGATATGGAGAGAAAGGCAGAATAGAACCAGTAAAGAGTTCTAATAGAATCAGAAAACAAGTATAAACATCAGAGGTCCGCGGTTGTTCAACATCCTCCCAGCGAGCATAAGAAATATTGCCGGAACAAACGTGGACATCTTCAAGAGATCACTAGATAGTTTTCTTCAAGAAGTCTTCAAGGAATGCCGGACCAACCGGGCTGTGGTGGGTATGTGGGCCTGCGGGCCGCTCCAAGCAACAGCCTGTTGGACGAAACTCTCAAAAGTCAAGTCTGGCCTCAGAAACTTGGGGAGAAGATTATCCCCAATTGGGCTTTGGGAGAAGAAGAACTCCGAGAACCTCATCCAGGTACGATCCAGGTATTTCTGATTATATTTTCTGACCTGTTTCTAAAGATATTTTCTGCCCTTTTTCTGAACTTATTTCCAGCCCTATTTCTAAACTTATTTCTAGTCCTATTTCTGAACTTATTTCTAGCCCTTTCTGAACTTATTTCCAGCCTATTTCTGAATCTTTAATTCACAATATTTCTGGATTTATTGCTTAACTGATCATTTCCTATGCGTCAAAGAGCGTTGTTTGCAAGAGAGTGTAAAGAATTGCAATGCAATTGCATTGCTCTGTCTTATTGTTAATGTGTTGTCATTTATGAAAGAAGTTTTTGTATTTGAAATACAATTTTCCTAAGCTAGGAGTCTAGAGAAGCTTGTGTTATGTCCGACAAGCTCCCTGGCATATTAATGCCATTATCAACCTGATTTGCATTGGAATTTAAATTAATTCAATTAGCGTTGCTTCCTTGGAATCAATTAATATTATGCCGCACGGGACACGCTTCAGGAATGCCATACCAAACCACGTCCAATTATATCGTTGTAGAGCAAAGGTGTTATTATGTTTAACATTACTGCTTGATCCAGACCAGCGTACATGAGCACCCTGCCTCTTCCTGCCCGCGACTGACTGGTACCGTCACAAAGGTGTTATTATGTTTAATATTACTGCTTGATCCAGAGCGGCGTACATGAGCACACTGCCTCTTCCTGCCCGCGACTGACTGGTACCGTCAGTCAGGAATTATATTGATTTTCTATTAAAGATATCTTTAGTTTTTGAGTAAAACAGAATGTGCGAAGTACTTATTTATACATCACTACAAACTCTGATGACCCCTCAAGATTCTAACCCTAGACACCAGGTTCTTCCCAATGGCTGTCCTGATAACTGCTGCACAACGAATGCCCAAAATGCTGAATGCTCCGAAGACACTAAAGACCTCCAGCACCCGGCAACACTCCGTGGAGCATTTCAGGGCAAGTTATTTCACCAAATCCTCAACCATATTGGCTTGAAATTACTACACACAAGTGTGT
>WNGS01035310.1:7500-11002 GCA_020271785.1 Procambarus virginalis | reverse complement strand
ATATATATATATATATATATATATATATATATATATATATATATATATATATTATTATAATTATATATATATATATATATATATATATGTGACAAGCCTGAATGGTCCCCAGGACTATATGCGAAATGAAAACTCACACCCCAAGTGACTCGAACCCATACTCCCGGAGCAACACAACTGGTATGTACAAGACGCTTAAACCACTTGACCATCACGACGGACAAAATGAGGTGATAGCCGAAGCTATTTCAACCACCTCACCGCCGGCACTCGGATGGTTATCTTGGGCATAGCATTTTACCAAATCACCTCATTCTTTGGGGCACACGTGAGGAACACAAATGCGAACAAGCCTGAATGGTCCCCAGGACTATATGCGAATGAAAACTCACACCCCAGAAGTGACTCGACCCATACTCCCAGGAGCAACGCAACTGGTATGTACAAGACGCCTTAAACCACTTGACCATCACGACCGGACAAAATGAGGTGATAGCCGAAGCTATTTCAACCACCTCACCGCCGGCACTCGGATGGTTATCTTGGGCATAGCATTTTACCAAATCACCTCATTCTTTGGGGCACACGTGAGGAACACAAATGCGAACAAGCCTGAATGGTCCCCAGGACTATATGCAAATGAAACTCACACCCCAGAAGTGACTCGAACCCATACTCCCAGGAGCAACGCAACTGGTATGTACAAGACGCCTTAAACCACTTGACCATCACGACCAGACAAAATGAGGTGATAGCCGAAGCTATTTCAACACCTCACCGCCGGCACTCGGATGGTTATCTTGGGCATAGCTTTTAACCAATCACCTCACCAGTTCGTTGCTCCTGGGAGTATGGGTTCGAATCACTTCTGGGGTGTGAGTTTTGTGAGTGAGTGAGTGCGCACAAACCTGTATACCAAACACAAGGGTGCTAATTGACTAGTTGTTGAAGGGGAGAGATGTGTGATGGGGAATGTTTGCGGAAGATGGAGAAGGGGTATTTAGAACGGTAAGTTAGAGAGGGGGGGCAACTAAGGTGCATCATTGAAAGCAAATGAGCATCATTGCAGTAGCAGGATCCACGCACATCTTTAGCCTGCGTTGTTGAGACATGTCAATTAAGCGGTGTCCAATAACAGTATCTTCGGTATTTAACAATACCTTTAAAATACGGAAATATTGAAAGATATTAATCCAGATATTAATCCCCTTGTGTGCAACAGCTTCAAGCTCAACAAGTGGCAATAAAACAGAGAACAGGCGATTGTTTTTGCTCATAGTGTAATAAACCCCATTGGCCCACCCACCCGCTGAAGCCGTAAATGCCAAGACTTACTTCCGTTTAAAATTAAGCCGGAAAATCTTCAGGTACGTGGAGGATGAGGGAGGCCTTTGAGCAACCGCCGACTTCCTGTCCCGTCGAGACATCTGTGGTCGCCCTCAGCAAATTCATGTAAAACATGTATGTGTGTGTATTAAATATTTTGATTTATTATTTGCAGGATTTAGCTGTTAGCTCTTGGACCCTGCCTTTCTAAGCATTGGTTGTCTAACGTACCGACTCTCGACCTCTTTTCCTCCATCATATCTAAACAACATATTTTTTTATCTAACACACACACAACACACCACACACACACACACACACACACACACACACACCACACACACACACACACACACACACACCACACCCAGCCCCAGGATGCAGCCTGTAGCAGCTTTCTAACTTCCAGTTTCCTATTTACTGCAAGGTGAATAGGAGCATTAGGGTGTGTATGTTTGTGTGTGTGTGTGTGTACGTGTACTCACCTATTTGTGCTTGCGGGGTTGAGCTTTGGCTCTTGTCCCGCCTCTCAACTGTCAATCAACTGGTGTACAGATTCCTGAGCCTACTGGCTCTATCATATCTACATTTGAAACTGTGTATGGAGTCAGCCTCCACCACATCACTGCCTAATGCATTTCATCTGTTAACTTCTCTGACACTGAAAAAGTTCTTTCTAACGTCCAAGTGGCTCATTTGGGTACTAAGTTTCCACCTGTGGTCCCCTTGTTCGCGTAACACCCGTGATAAACAGTTTATCTTTAAGTACCCTATCATTTGCTCTGAGAATTTGTAGGTAGTGATCATGTCTCCCCTTACTCTTCTGTCTTCCAGTGTCGTGAGGTGCATTTCCCGCAGCCTGTCCTCGTAACTCATGCCTCTTAGATCTGGGACTAGCCAAGTGGCATACCACAAATGTTTTCAATCTTCGTCTTGAGCTTGACAAGGTGTGTACTCACCTAATTGTGCTTGCGGGCTTGAGCTCTGGCTCTTTGGTCCCGCCTCTCACCGTCAATCAACAGGTGTACAGGTTCCTGAGCCTATTGGGCTCTATCATATCTACACTTGAAACTGTGTATGGAGTCAGCCTCCACCACATCGCTTCCTAATGCATTCCATTTGTCAACCACTCTGACACTAAAAAAGTTCTTTCTAATATCTCTGTGGCTCATTTGGCACTCAGTTTCCACCTGTGTCCCCTAGTGCGTGTGCCCCTTGTGTTAAACAGCCTGTCTTTATCAACCCTGTCGATTCCCCTGAGAATCTTGAATGTGGTGATCATGTCCCCCTAACTCTTCTGTCTTCCAACGAAGTGAGGTTTAATTCCTGCAGTCGCTCCTCGTAGCTCATACCTCTCAGCTCGGGTACTAGTCTGGTGGCAAACCTTTGAACCTTTTCCAGTTTAGTCTTATGCTTGACTAGATAGGGACTCCATGCTGGAGCCGCATACTCCAGGATTGGTCTGACATATGTGGTATATAATGTTCTGAAAGATTCCTTACACAAGTTTCTAAAGGCCGTTCTTATGTTAGCCAACCTGGCATATGCTGCTGATGTTATCCTCTTGATATGAGCTTCAGGGGACAGGTCTGGCGTGATATCAACCCCCAGGTCTTTCTCTCTCTCTGACTCTTGAAGTATTTCATCTCCCAAATGATACCTTGTATCTGGTCTCCTGCTTCCTACCCCTATCTTCATTACATTACATTTGCTTGGGTTAAACTCTAACAGCCATTTGTTCGACCATTCCTGCAGCTTGTCCAGGTCTTCTTGAAGTCTCAAGCTGTCCTCCTCTGTCTTAATCCTTCTCATAATTTTGGCGTCGTCAGCAAACATTGAGAGGAATGAGTCTATACCCTCTGGGAGATCATTTACGTATATCAGAAACAGGATAGGTCCAAGTACAGAGCCCTGTGGGACTCCACTGGTGACTTCACGCCAGTCTGAGGTCTCACCCTCACTGTAACTCTCTGCTTCCTATTGCTTAGGTACTCCCTTATCCACTGGAGCGCCCTACCTGTTACTCCTGCCTGTTTCTCCAGCTTATGCATCAACCTTTTATGGGGTACTGTGTCAAAGGCTTTCCGACAGTCCAAAAAAATGCAGTCCGCCCACCCTTCTCTTTCTTGCTTAATTCTTGTCACCTGATCGTAGAATTCTATCAAGCCTGTAAGGC
>WNGS01035310.1:0-2500 GCA_020271785.1 Procambarus virginalis | reverse complement strand
GTGAGAACCAAAACTGGTTATCATCAATGTTACTAACTAACCCATAACAGTATAGTCATATATATAGTCACGGGAGTATAGTCATTAACGGCAGCTTTGTTATTCAAAATTAATAAGAAGAGTTGGGACTGGAGAAAGAAACAGAATACTTCAAGAAACCAGACATGCTATAGAGTCGGTTTAAGAAGACATTACACGAATTCAGTACCAATAAGTGCAATGTAAGGAGACACATAATTGTAGTCAGGTCAGTTGGATGGTACATAGTGAAGGGAAAACACCTCATTGAAGTATTAAGAACAATAGGAACAATAATTAAGAACAAGAACAATACCAAGTGTTAAGTATATGACTAAGGCACTCAAGAGGCACAACACGACAGAGAATGACAGCCATATTCTTGAAATTAGTAAAGGTCAAAAAAGACCTCATGCAGGGATCAGCATAGGGAAGCATTCACACCAGTGTACAGCCTACATGAGACCAGTACTTTAAAATGCAACCCCCCCAGCGTGGAGCCCCCAACTTCATAAAACCATCACGAAAAGATACACAGGCTTCCAACAAGACCAAGCAACAGGAGACAACGAGTCTGTGTGAGGGGTGAGGTTTCAGATTGGCGAGACGTTACAAGTGGAGTCCCGCAGGGGTCAGTCCTTGTACTTATACTGTATCTGATATATGTAAATGATCTCCCAGAGGGTATAGAATCGTTTCTCTCAATGTTTGCTGATGATGCAAAAATTATGAGGAGGATTGAAACAGAGAATGATAGTAGGAGGCTACAAGATGACCTAGAAATACTGAGTGAATGGTCCAACTGATGAAACTAGGCAGTGGAAACAGGAGGCCAGACACAGAATACAGAATGAAGTACTTAATGAAACGGGCAGAGAGAAAGATCTAGGAGTTGATATCACACCAAACCTGTCTCCTGAAGCCCACATAAAAAGAATAACGTCTGCGGCATATGCGAGGCTGGTTAACATCAGAACAGCGTTCAGGAACCTGTAAAAGTAATCATTCAGAATCTTGTACACCACATATGTGTGACCAATCCTGGAGTAGTGCGACCCCAGCATTGAGCCCGTACCTTGTCAAGCACAAGACGGAGCTGGAAAAAGTCCAAAGGTATGCCACTAGACTAGTCCCAGAACTAAGAGGCATGAGTTACGAGGAAAGGCTGCGGGAAATGCACCTTACGACCCTGAAGGACTTAAGAGTAAGGAGAGACATGATCACAACCTACAAAATCCTCAGGGGAATCGACCGGGTAAACAAGGATAAATTATTCAACACTGGTGGTAGGTGAACAAGGGGACACAGGTGGAAACTGAGTACCCACATGAGCCAAAGGGACGTTAAAAGGAACTTTATCAGTGTCAGAGTAGTTAACGGATGGAATGCATTAGGCAGTGATGTGGTGGAGGCTGACTGCATACACAGTTTTAAATGTAGATAAGATAGAGCCAAGTAGGCTCAGGAATCTGTACACCAGTTGATTGACAGTTGAGAGGCGGGACCAAAGAGCCAAAGCTCAACCCCCGCAAGCACAAATAGGTGAGTGCAAAGAGGTGATACACACACACACACACACACACACACACACACACACACACACACACCCACACAGGTGTGTGTGTGTGACATAGGCGGGATCCAAGAGTCAATGCTCGATCCTGCAAGCACAAATAGGTGAGTACACATACAGGTGTAGCTAGTTACACCACTACCATCACCAGGTAGCTACACCACTACCATCACCAGGTAGCTACACCACTACCATCACCAGGTAGCTACACCACTACCATCACCAGGTAGCTACACCACTACCATCACCTGGTAGCTACACCACTACCATCACCTGGTAGCTACACCACTACCATCACCAGGTAGCTACACCACTACCATCACCTGGTAGCTACACCACTACCATCACCTGGTAGCTACACCACTACCATCACCTGGTAGCTACACCACTACCATCACCTGGTAGCTACACCACTACCATCACCTGGTAGCTACACCACTACCATCACCTGGTAGCTACACCACTACCATCACCAGGTAGCTACACCACTACCATCACCTGGTAGCTCCACCACTACCATCACCTGGTAGCTACACCACTACCATCACCAGGTAGCTCCACCACTACCATCACCTGGTAGCTACACCACTACCATCACCAGGTAGCTACCACCACTACCATCACCAGGTAGCTACACCACTACCATCACCAGGTAGCTACACCACTACCATCACCAGGTAGCTCCACCACTACCATCACTAGGTACATAAGAACATAAGAACATAAGAACAAAGGCAACTGCAGAAGGCCTATTGGCCCATACGAGGCAGCTCCTATTTATAACCACCCAATCCCACTCATATACATTCCAACCCATGCTTGAAACAATCGAGGGACCCCACCTCCACAATGTTACGCGGCAATTGTTCCACAAATCAACAACCCTGTTACTGAACCAGTATTTACCCA
>WNGS01035304.1:21485-57662 GCA_020271785.1 Procambarus virginalis | reverse complement strand
GTAAGAATGAGAAAATATTATTATATAGCAAATGCTAACACCAAAACTTATTACACATATATGTCTGGCCTGCGCTTGAAACGCTCTTTGCGTCCATGTCTACTATAGAAGGCATGATTAGTAGGACTCTAAAGTCAAACGTTAGTTGATATTTTCGATCTAGCTAATTAGAACTAAAATGTCCATGTAGCACAAGCTATAGTGACCTGTAATTGAGTTCGGTTATTTGCGATAACCTTGTTACTGTGTTATTTGGGTCAAAGATTTAAAGGAAGGTAGTTTCCATCTTTTCCCACTTATTTTATCTTTTATTTTAATAACGTTATCTTGGAGGCAGATATAGATGCACAGTTTTCATGTGTGTCATATTCTTCAACTGCTTTTGAACCATCGTTGTGGATTTTGCATTTAATGCAGCTACACTTGAGAGAGAGAGAGACAGACAGACAGATAAATATAACAGATGGGGTATTAACAACCAGGAAGAGTCATGACCAAGTTGTTGGGACGACTGCCGCAGTCTTGACGGTCACCAGATCGAGCCCAAATTGGCTTAAATGTGTCATCCTTTTTTCATTACTTTTATTAACCAAGTCCAAGTATTAACCAAATAATGTTTCGGTAAATACACCATGGACACCAGTTAACGTCCGGGGAACTCTCCACCATCACAGTCTGTACAGCATGGTCACCAGTTAACATCCTGGTAACTATCCACCATCACAGTTTGTACACCATGGTCACCAGTTAACGTCCTGAGAACGCTCCGCTATCACAGTCTGAACACGTTGGGTGTCAGGGGATAGATTTCCATCTCCCTTGTGCACTGTTGTGTGAGAGAACACGGCAGGAGAGGCCCGTGCACTATGTGTGTGCATGGGGCCGAAGTTTGAGAAAAACTTGCTCTACACCAGTTTTTTGGGTGTCTGCAGACAGCTAATGTTATGTCCTTTTCATTGATACCACAGAGGCAGCTGTGGCAAGTCTTCGAAGGAAGTTATAGTTATGAAATTGTATCTTTCTAAGTTGGATGTGGAACAAGTGAAGAGGGGTAGGGGGATATGGGGGTTGGGATACTAAGGGTTGTAGGGCCGGAACCTCACCCTCAGATCCCCACTCCAGTGACGTCACAGGGCCGCATGATTCGTGTGAGCTCTGTGATTGGTCGAGGGCCCTAGGCTTCTGAAATACTCTGGGATTGGCAGGTTTGAGTACAGAGAGGACCGGCTTAGCATGGGCCTTGTTTAGGCGGGAGAAGCTTATTCTCGTCTGACTTGTTACTCATGTAAGGCGTAATTTTCAGTGCTAGGACAAGCATCGGAAATAGCATCTGCAACAACCGCTAAGTAACTTTTAATACTTTGTACCATCTCCGCGGGGCTGCTGAGAAGAGAATCCGGATCCGTGGATAGGGATTACGTTTTATTAGAGTGAGTGGTCGATGAGAGTCATCGACAGCGTGATTCACCTACAGAGGCGAGGTTGACCCTGAGCAGCCGTGGAGTGCGGACGTGTCCCTCCGTGACTGCTGGGGTTGTTAGCTTTTTGGTCGCCAGGTGGTGGGGCGTTGCTGCCCTCCCAGAGTTGTTGCCCGGCTGGCTGCGTGCTGACGTGGCGGTACTGACATGGGGGGCCTTCCATTTCCTCCTGTTCTGCGTCAGAATTCCGTGGGTCTGGAGTTCTCTGGTCAGGCTGGTTATCCAGCCGTTGAGTTAGTGATGTGTGACATGCTTCGTGTCCCCGTGGAGGCTGTCTACGGAGTTGAGCTTGTTACGGCCCACCGAGTGATTGTCAAGTTCGTGAGGGAGGAGGAGTATCGGGACTTCCTCCGTCGGTACGAAGGGCATTCGTTGCCGATGCCGGATGGCGCCGGCTCTGTTGCAGTTTCGGACCGCAGTGGTGCCCTGACTTATGTCAGTGTGCATGGTGCGCCCCTGGAGTTCCCTGAAGACTTTCTCCGGTGCTTCTTTGGGAGGTATGGTACTGTCATCAGTGTGCGGGTGAACACGCTTTCCTGGGGGAAGTATGCTGGGAAGCGGACGAACATCCGTACCTTAGGTATGCGCCTGCGGTCGGATATCCCATCTTCTGTCCGGCTGCTGGGTTACTACGTTCGGGTGTATTATGCCCGGCAGCCCCGTACCTGTTTCCGATGTGGCCAGTTAGGGCATCAGGCTGCTGGGTGCTCTGAGGCCCCTGCTGCACCTGTCAACTTGTTCCGGGAAGAGGATTTCCCGCCGCTCCCTCAGTGCGTGGATTCCGGAGATGAGGAGGGGCAGGAGAGCCCCCTCTGCGTCACCCGACATGCCCCCGGTGGTTGCTGTCCCTCCTCCGGGTGTTGCAGTGGCTCCTGTCGCTGGTTCCTTCGCTGTGCCAGTTGCTCCCGAGGGTCTCCCGGATGGTCTCTGCAAGTCGTCTTCGTCTTCCTCGTCTCCTGCTGCTGCGCCTGGATCTGCACCCTCGCCTGGTGTTACGGCTGTGCTGGGTGTTGGGGGGATGCGGAGCGTCCTGTTGTGTGCAGCCCGGTTCCCCATGTGGTGGCTGCTGCCGTACTGCGTCGGGCGTTGGTTCGCCCGGTTCGTGAGGCCCGTGGTTCTGGGTCCGCCTCCGGATGTGAGGATGTGCGGCCCGTGCCAAAGCGTTCCAGGCGTTCTTCTACTGCTTGGGCTGATATGGTGGACTCCGACGCAGGTGGAGCTTCGGGCGATGATGTGGCGATTCCGGGTGCCTCGCGCTCTACGACGATGGTGGTGGCTGACGTCCATGTGTCTCCTATTGCCGATGGTCGTGCGTCTGATTTACCTCCTGTTCTTTCTCCTGCAGAAGGTTCTCCGCAGTGGGGGGTGGTCGCTCCTCCGGACGTGGGTGGTGTGGATTCTGGTGCGAGCCGAGGCATCAAGCTGGTGCTGAAGAAGGGTGGTGTGCCCGGGGCCACGGGTGCCCCTGTGGTGGTGCCCTGTGGCCCGTTCCCTCCTGTGAGGTTGCGAGTTGGGGTCCTGGAGGACGTGTTGCCGGCGTCTGTGATGCCGCCGGGTCACTGGACGGAGATTGCCGAGTTACAGCTGTCTGACGGGCCAGAGAACTTTGGTGGTGGGCAGGTTCCCTTCCTGTCGAGCCGTGTGGCGACTACTCGCCTCGTGGGTACTATTATTTGGGTCCCCTGCTTGCGGGTGTTTGTTGCCCCGGTTCCGGATGTTATGGAGTCCCCGGTGGGTGGACGGGACCCTTGGCGGTGGGCGCTCTGGGAAGCATTTAATGTAAGGTTCCCGGGCAAGTATGTACCCTGATATACTGTGTATTTGCTCTGTGAAATGCTGTGTGCCTCTCTGGCTGCTTGTTTTCCCTGTTTTATTTTGTGCTTATGCCTCTCCCTTTGTGCGTTTCCTTGCCGTGTGGCGTCTTAGTTTCAAGTGCTTGGCGTCTCTCGTTTCGCCTTTCCTGGCTTCGCGTTTCACCCTTACCGGGTACGCCGGGGCGCATCCGATCCCACGATCGTCGTCGTCCCTAACTCAACACCAACAACAACAACACCTACAGAGGCAATGGACTGTAGGAATCAAACTTGCATAGTGTCGTGACATCGTCCGTCAAAAGGTGCCTTAGTCTAAGGGCATCTGGTAGAGACAATCTGGGGAAATTTTGAAATCAGTCAAGTTTTGCCAGCGTCATGGAAACTTCCCATCGATTAATTCTAGGAATTACGGGTCCAACGTTTTGGACATTAACGTTTATCATCCATGTCGAAATTTTGCTTCAAAACGCATACGATATAAGCACTGCTGCTCGTGACTGTGTGTGAGGGATCATCCACGAGCATGTGGCAGCCAGTCACATCGCCGCGCTCCCACCATCATCTGTGGTGTTGCGACGTAAAGGTCGTCTGCTCCACCTTCAGCTTCAGATGCTCTGGCCACGGTGATATGAATGTAGGAAGTGTGAATGATTTAGATCGATCTGGTAAGAGTAAGTACCCCTGTTTTGTTTTGGTGAATATTCTCAGAAACTGGCTTCGATGCCAGGGATCCGTCATTTGCACCTACCCATGAACACCTGTGAGGTGATTGGGGGGCTGACGCTTGAGATCGCCAGGATTAACGTCATATACAAGTCGAGGTGTGGGCCCGATTGTGTGTGTGGGACAGGATGTGAAATTGTGTGTTTTTCACTTGTAAACACATTTACAATATCATTGAAATGGGCCATTACTGTCAAGGCTACAGTAATTTTCCATGGTGGAATACAGTGTTGTTATGTATTTCATGTTTATGTACCATATATGCATGTGATCTCTTTCCAGGAGAAAGCAGTTCCGGCCGTGTAGTGTACGGTTAAGGTATTTGGGAGATTTCCCAGTGGTATTACTGTTTGATATCTGCACCAATGATTTACTTCATACAAAGTGTGTGCTGTGTGATTTTTACGGTGATTATAAATTGTATTTCACTGTGGGAAGTGTGACATTCAGGACAGGGGGCTGCCCGATGTACCGTGTGTGTTATCTTTCTGTAAGACGAGACCTTTGGTGTATTCTTTGTGTGGGAGACACATGAAGGATTAAGTGAGTACTGATTGAGGGTAATTGACATGCCTAAAGTGGGTAACACATTGCTAGACGGGAAGGAATGTCGTGTTGTGATGAGTCTGGAATTAACGTAAATACGGTGGGCGCAATTATCTGTACGTTGGACAGCTAGTTGTTCACTCTAACTAATTTGTGTCATTATCATGGTATAAGTGAATTTACATAGTGAATGAGGGACTGATGTGTTGAGACAGTGGTTTGTGCTAACGTAATTTGCTCTTGACTACATTATTTGTCCGTGGGACGCTATTTAGTGGCTCATATTAATTAGGGTAGATAATTAACGTCAGTGGGTTTGACTGACTGTCGAAGGAAGAATTTAATTAGGCTAGCATAAATCGTTGTTTAATTAGATCATTCTGTGGGACAGTTGATTATGCACATAGGTTAATTGGGAATAATTAACGCCTCTTGAATTCTCAAGTGTATTTTTGACACCTGCTTAGGCAAGTTGATTAGTGTATTTAACGTTTCCGCAAAGCGATAGAGTTATAGACATGAGAGAAATTGTCATGTGACTGACAGTGGGGATAACGTAAAGTGGATTAATTAGCTGTCCGTGTGACAGTAATTACTTAAATACTCACTGAATGCTTGATGGGTAAAGGGTGAAGTAATTAAGTGCCAGTTAGTGTTCTGACAGTTGAATGTCGGAGAGACACGTTTGTGTTAATGTAAACAAAATTTTGCTGACAGATGTTGACCGTCACTTAACGTAATTAATCATTGTTGATAAATAGTGTAATTTTCATTCTTTGGTTTTATTGTGCCTTGAGAGACAAGGGTTAACATAGAATTGACAGGTGATTACTTGTGGTGTCACTTGTATGGCTGCACTAGTGGTCTTAGCAACACGTGAGGAACACAAATGCAACAAGCCTGAATGGTCCCCAGGACTAGATACACTGAAAACTCACACCCCAGAAGTGACTCGAACCCATACTCCCAGGAGCAACGCAACTGGTATGTACAGGACGCCTTAAACCACTTGACCATCACGACCGGACATAAGGAAGTGATAGCCGAGGCTATATGAACCACTTCCCCGCCGGCACTCGGATGGTAATCTTGGGCATAGCATTTTATCAAATCACCTCATTTTTTGGGGCAACACGTGAGGAACACAAATGCAAACAAGCCTGAATGGTCCCCAGGACTAGATACAACTGAAAACTGTACATACCAGTTGCGTTGCTCCTGGGAGTATGGGTTCGAGTCACTTCTGGGGTGTGAGTTTTCATATATATATATATATATATATATATATATATATATATATATATATATATATATATATATATATATATATATATATATATATATATATATATATATATATATATATATATATATATATATATATATATATATATATATATATATATATATATATATATATATATATGCATAACCATAAAATTACATTGACCAGAATGCTGGCACTAAACAAAATGGCACTAGTCATTAATATGTACACAACACACATATCTAAGGTTCTTCATACTTAGTAATAGGTTCATAAAAATTTTACATCTTGCCCTGTACTGTTCACACATGGGCTTATAATGATCACACACAATGTTTCACTGGCCGCATCAACAATTGGTCCCATCACTTCTCTTGTTTTCGTCTCCCATGATTGCTAGGTCATAGATCCTCCATGACCCAGACAAAACCCAGGCTGTCCAGCTTGGTGAATGTTGTCAATGTCCCATCGTTGCTCTGAGCTAACGTGATCCTGGCATACAGAGCAACGGTGATTCCTACCCCAGGGTCATGTCCCCTCGGGTCCATGTTGCCGTATCGTTCCAGGGCACCAACACCAGAACGCTAGATACCTCACAGCTCTCTGGTCAGTTTTCCTCGCTGTGCTCACCACAGCTGTAACACATTACTATAGTCTCATCTGCCCAGAGTATGTCCACCTGAACTCATACCTTCCTGACCGCTGTACCTGCAAATTATTCCCAAGAGCCCCCTGGCGCGATCTTATTAGTACATGACATCTCTTCAGCTCCATGCTCTCTCCCCTTACATAGGCCTGAGCGCAGCTGCAAAGCAATTGCAGCTGGCCCTTATCCCTGTCTTCTTGTCAGGGGGCGAATCTCGCCTATAATGTCACGTTGGCCTCTGTTCCTCCTCCTTTTTTGTCTAGAGTAAACTCAGTGTAGCCTCATGGCTTTCCTTCTACTTAACCTGAAGCTCTGTGGCGTGATCCCGAGGGACCTACCACTTAGTAATAGTGCCGATGAGGTTTTATACATGCATACACATATATATTCACAATAACTACCTCCCTCATTAAAATAATTTCCAACTTATGTCACTAAAGTATCACAATGCAACTGGCTCGCCTCTAGCGAGATTCGTGTAACAACCTAATAATGATAAATTAATGTATGTACTTGGCTCGCCTACTGCAACCACCACCACTTGATATTTTCCAAATTGTAATTTTATCCATAAGACTTACCTGCATCACAATCAAAATTTTGAGGCTGCAGCCATCACAATCACAAGAGATTGCAGCCAGCCGTCGTCGAGAGCAGACGTGCCTCACAACGCTCTTCACTTCTGGCAGCCCTTTAGACCTCCCGTCGCCGATGCGAGACCCTTGTGGTTGTCGGCAGTTGGTCAAGAAGACTACATCAACTAGACAGATAGAAACACCGAAGAATAACATCCACCAAGAGAGAAATTTTCAAATATTCCAGCAAGCCTGAGGATTGGCGCCGCGCCAACCGCCATCTCTGAGCCAGCTGCCCTCCTCCACTCAACTACCTCCACCCTCCACATCCTCAATCCTCCACAACCCATCCTCGCCCTTCTCTCCTCAACCCTATCAAGCAACCTACACCCCATTCACCAGTTTCACCTCACCACTCATCCCAGTCTCACCTCACCACCATCATCACACCCTCCATTGTTTTGTACTGACCTATATGTACTAACCCCTGTCTTTCTGATCTGTTACTCTACTCTTGCTCTTTCACCACCTGATTTAACTGACTGCGCAAGTACCACGGCCGGTGTGTAGTAAATCTGGTCACGCAACGAGTCGGGGCAACTGTTTCGCCATTGTAGCATGGCTAGGCTATGTTAGGAATAGGAGCACTTTGTGCTATTATAGGTTTGACTATTAAAACTCTACTCTCACAAGACATTATTGTCAATCACCAATCATGCTACCACCATCATCATGCCAGTAAGACTTAAATTAAGGTTCGTCGAACCCTTTAAACTTAATGAAACCCAGATCTCCAATGTTCTTGGCACCCATGTTGAGGTTTCACCCGTTGAAACCTTCCTTACATCCAATGGGGCTATTGTGTTGCTCCCCACTGATGATGATCTGCAAAAAATCTTGCATCCTGATAAAGCGTCTGCACTCCATGCAGCGGGCGTAATTCCCGTTCCTACTGGCAAATTCCAAGCTGGGAGGACAGTGTTTGTGTCGCGATTCAATCGCCACATAGCCAGGGATTACAACGACGATGAAATACTCGACGAAATCAACAGAGTAAATGAACAACGAGCCATACAAATACTCAGAATCACCAAAGAAGGCAACCCACGCCCCACTTTAAAGATAACCTTTGCTACTACTGCCCATGCTACCCAGGTGAATGATCAGGGATTTAAATGCTTTGGGTACCTATCAACACCAGAACAAATATCAAGAGAACGCTTCACCGATATTAAGCAATGCTTTTGGTGCTTCAGTTTTGATCACGTGGTGAACAAGTGTCCTGCAACAACACCCACCTGTAGCATTTGTGCTGAAAACCATAAATTTAGGGATTGTCCCCAACCTAGCAATCGTAAATGTGCCCTCTGTGGAGGGGGACATTTAGCAGTATCGCCTGTGTGTCCAAGGAGGAAAGAAGCAATACAGAGAATGCTTGACAAGGCCCAAACCTCACGACCTAACCAGTCGCAGACGACACCAAACATGAACGCTGCAACATTCCCACACATGCCGGGTCAAAGTACAACCACAAACCAGGCTTCCCAGCAGACATCCGTACCTAATCTACATAATGCTTGGGTGGGCCAAACTCACCCAACAACGCCAATGTCACAGCCATCTTCTGATGCTTCGGCACAGGTAAATATCCTAATAGCAATTGCATCAAGATATGCAGGTCATAACCCACACTTGTTTGCCACCATTATTAACAAGCTTTTGAAGGCTAACAACCTACCCACAGTCACAATCCCAAATGATGCGTTCTCATCCAACCCTGAACAATCATCGCAAACACAGTCGTCACCCCACCAGCCACCGGTCTCTGAACCCACAACAAATCAAGCAACCAACGACATGCAATCTACAACAAACTCCACTGTCCCACTCACTACCTCACAGGTCCCACGACCAAACCACCTCACTCAGACTCACCATGTCAAAGTAGCAGTGAGAGATAACCCTTCTACCCCACATATAAATGGGAATGGGTGCCACCATCATGGTAAACCTGAACACCCTGTCAACTCACGAATCATTCCTACCTCACCGGCCCCTTCTGATTACTCATCGTCAACAAACGAGTCTTTTGATATCCACATTGAGGAATCTGAAGAGGAGCCTTCCCTACAACAGGAGGCGCCGACTGCGACACCACCAGCTAACTCAGTCCATCGACCAGCAGCTACACAAGTGACCAATTCAGCAGCTGAAGACGAACGAACCTCAGAAGAGGAACATGAAGATGAACAAGAACATGTAGAAGAAGAAGAAGAGGAAGAATATGTAGATGATGAGGGAGCAGAAGAGGAGGATGAGGCACATAAGAGGGAAGAAGGGGAGGAAACAGTGCAACCGGGGGACTGGGAAAGCACACCAGTCAAGGGGGATGAAGTCTGAACAAACAACTGGTGGAAAAAAAACACCAAAACAACAAGCGTGAAAGGTCACCAATTAAAACTAGACAATCCTACGCCAGATAATGGGGATTACAATTATGCAACTTAACGTAAGACACTTTTTCAACAACAAATATCTACTAGAACTGGAAGCGTGCAAGTATAACCCTGAAGTCATCTTGTTAAACGAGACCTCTGCACGCCTTGACCAACACATCAAACTCTATGGATACACGACCATTGAAAGGAATTCTGGCCAGAATAGAGGTGTTGCGGTCCTCATCAAGCGTGGCTGCTCATTCACCAACATCTACCTCCAAGAAGAAAATGCCCTAGCAGTGGAAATAGTCACGAACCATGGCCCACTTCCTATTTTAACTACCTACATCCTCCCAGGTGAGCACTCCATCCCTTCGAGAGCCATTCATAAGGTGCTCAACAGAAATGTCCCAACGATCCTTGTAGGGGACTTTAATGCCCACCATGCAGCATTTTTCAATGACACCAATGGACGTGATGACATCAAAGGTCGACTATTATTTAACCTCATGACAGCGAGGAACTTAACCTTCTTGGGTCCCTACTTTAAAACCTTTGTAGGTAACCACCAAGGAAAACCTGATATCATACAGAAGAATGTTGAATGCAATATCTTTCACAGCAGAATACTCCCAGGTATTGATGTAGGTTCAGATCACATACCTGTTATTCTCCATTTCCAAGCTTCTCCCTTTAGAATTCTGGGACGCCCCAGACCCAATCTAAAGACGCTTCGACTTCGTCCATATATGGAGTTCCTTGGCTCTGACCCAACCGCTGACCTTGACAATAAACCGGTCCAGGACATTGACGCAGCAATTGCCTCCATACATACTCGCATCACTGAGGCAACTATGGCCAATTGTGATCTGACTAACACCAGAATAATTCAGCAATACAAACCAACTAGAGAGATCAAGGATAAAATGAGGCATTACCAACAAGAATGTGCGAGGCGCCTAAGCACAGGCCAGCCATCCCTCCAAATCATTCAGGCCCTCAAACGTGATGTCTTAGGCCTCACGCTCCTACACAAACGACACATTTGGGGTACTCTAGTCAACCAAGCAAACCAGTACAAGAGAGAACCTGCCAGATTCTGGGGAAAGATCAGACAACTCCTAGGATCATCAAAGACACCGCTGTCGCACCTCAGCTATACATATACTGATGACAACAACGAGGTAATAACCACCAGAGTGGAAGATGCACAGCTGCAGGCTAATCTCATGGGACTGGTTTGGGAGGAAATCTTCACAGAAAACAACAGCCAGATCAACAATGACAACCACCGTTCAGTCAACCAATGGGTTGCTAAAAACGTTGAGAACCTGGCTAGCAGGCCTCTAGTTGACACCACACTCCTTGACCCTGACCACCCCATCACCCGACCCATCACCATACGCGAACTGTTGGAAGTATTAAAGAAAACGAGGAACAAAGCACCAGGTTTGTCAGGAATAACAGTCAACCAACTGAAGTTTCTACCTCTAAACTACGTGCAGTCCTTGCTCAATGTTTTCAACGCCATCCTCGTCTCAGGACACTTTCCACAAGTATTTAAAACTGCCAAAATGATCTTCATCCCGAAGCCTGGCAAAAGCAAACACGACCCTGGAAACTATAGGCCTGTCTCCCTGTTGGAGTCGACAGGAAAGTGCTTTGAGAAAATACTGTCAAATCGTTTTAACTACTACATGGAGTACCACCATCTGTACACAGAAAAACAGTTTGGCTTTAGGAACCACAGATCGACACAACATGCCATCAACATCATCTACGATGCAGCAGACAGTATTAGGAAACAACACCAGACTGCAATAATAGCAACCAGAGATGTCAACAAGGCCTTTGACAGTTTATGGCATAATGGTCTGCTCTTCAAGCTGCAATCCATACCACACCACAACTGGACCCTCCTTAGACTTTTCAGAAATTTTCTAAGCCATAGAACAATAATTCCAATGTTTAACAACATGGAAGCTGATTCCTTTATGCCGACAGCAGGAGTTCCTCGGGGATCGTGCATAAGCCCACTCCTCTTCAATCTTTTTGTAAATGACCTGCCACGCCCTATTTATAACGACACTATTATAACTCAATTTGCAGATGATGTCATCCATGTAGTGTCGTCGATGCCTGCTGGCCAAGGAACTAAACACGATTCAGACATAAGGAAGACGAAAGAGGAACTAGCAGCCACAGCAAGTTGGGAAGAAGACTGGAAAATTGTGACAAACCCTAACAAGATTCAACTGTGCTCAGTGGGCAGCTTGGCTAGTACACTTATGGTCATCAACATTGGTGGCAGGTTAATACAGGTTCAGAACTCTACTACAATTCTAGGCTATGTAATATCGAGACTCTTGAATTCCACTGAACATATTAATAAGAAAGTAACCTTAGCCAAAGCACAACTAGCTCGGCTGTACCGATTCAGACAAGCCCCACAGCATGTGAAGCTACATCTATATAGAATGCTTGTTCGACCTATCCTGGAATACCCATACACCCCGTTTGCTCTTACTAAAAAGTCAAATATGCTGAAACTTCAAAGGGTTCAAAATAGAGCACTCAGATTTGTAGCAGGAGTGACACTTGCTGAGAAAATTCGGACCGACAGACTCCACATCCAATTAAAGATAGAACCTTTGAATAGACGTCTCCACAAACTCTCAGTAAAGCAGTTATACAAAATGAAGTACACCTACTTACCAAATCGTGACGATCCCTTTACGGTTTACAACACAACCAACTATGAAATACGAGACGAGCCTCACAGAACAAGGAGGATATCACTACAGCAAAAGGTCAGGCGGTACATCCACAACAGGAATTACCCTCAGCCCAGAATACTTAGTAATCTACCATGTGAGGAGGATGATGAATGGGAACCTCCTGATCCTTTATACACCTAACAAGAACGAACTACGAACTAACAAGCCAACATCAGTCACCAATACCTCTACCAACCAGGACAAATTCACTGCACCTACAAGATCCTATACCAACAATACATCAGTAATCACCACAGCACTGCTCTACGGATGCGGCACCAAGACTTGAACTCTGTCCTCGCATGGCAACTTCTCTCCTCCTGTTGTGCGACAGCTACAGCTTGCTGCTGCTGGCAGCTAGCAATCATTCATCTTTAAAAAAAAAAAAAATCATCACCATAACATCATCACCATCATTCATGAGTACAGCCTTGCCTCCCTATCAATACACATATCAACTCATATCACTTCATAATCACTCCCCAAGCCAAAGTGGTTAGGCCACTACCTTGTCCATCCCACTCTCCTCCCAACCTCCTAATCCTCCTTCATGTTTTCCTTAATCCTACCCGTGCCCCTTCCATCCCTGCTTGCCAGCTCTATGGACATTTTCAAGTTTCAAGACTTACCTACTCTGACACACCATGACCCCTAGTCATCCCAACCACTGATAACTTCATTATAACACCACACCTTCCCACAACCAGGCCCTGCGTCCTGAAGCACCTGACCTAGCTAAGCTGATACTCACCGTACCTACTGACCACTACCTGGCTGTTGTTGTTTAAGATTCAGCTACTGGGAACAAAAAGTTCCAAGTAGCATTGGCTATGGTGAGCCCGTAGTAGACTTACCTGGCACAGGAGCGGGGCTGTGTGTACAGTGTGCTGAGGTCGCATTTAATCGTGCACTATCTGGCGTCCCTGCACCAGGTAGTGCATACACATTATATAATATGTATACATACACATTATATATGTGCATGTATGTATTTAACCTCATCGGCACCATTACTAAGTGGTAGATCCCTCGAGATCATGTCACAGAGTTTCAGGTAGAATAGAAGGAAATCGCGCCACTACTTCGCGTCCTTGCGCCGCTATATACTCCACAACACCACAATCAACACCATGCGTCCAAAGGCCACTACATTTCACCACCTACTACACTATACTCTGCACCACACACACTATGGACTACACACTACACCACACACAACAAAAAGGCTACCATGCCCATGCACTACTCTACAGTGCATACTATGCTCCTTCTGTGTTCATGACACAACGAGAGCGGGTCGGATAGCGATGTGTCACCGTCGCCTGTGGACCTTGTCCCTGGTCTTGCGAATGCTGTTCTGCACTATCCACCCCTGATTTCCAACTCCTCTCCTTATCTCTACCTGTGTCCTTAGCCGCTAAGTGCTTTCTCCTCTGGCACACTTCCCGTAGGGTATGGCTCCTCACTTGCCTGACCGGCCAGTGTATGAACGCGGTCTGGGTGACAGGAGAACACATGCCCTGTGTTTTGCCCCTTAACCTTAACTTCTGCTGTGTTTTTTTTTTTGCTAATTACCCGTCATGGCCCCACAAACTTGGGTGCCAATTTACCTTCTGTCTGGGTGTGCATCTGCTTCACGAATCACTCACATTGTGTCAAAGAGGGTGATTCGTGATCAACCCTATCACTCTCATTGATCACCTTTGCTTTTACCCTGTTCTGGGCATTATAATATGCCTCTGCTACTTTTGTCGACTTTCATAGATGTAGCTTCACCAAGTCAAATGTCTTGGTTGCACGCCTACAGACAACACTTTTGAAGTCTAATGAATAGCATGGAGGTTGCTTGCTTGTGAACGTCGTGAACGCAAGTCGGGGATCGAACCCATGCAACAAAAAATGCGGGGTCTTTCCCACCGACCTATTGAAAGCCGTGTTGAGCGCCGACTCCACCATCGACAAACTCTGATCCCATGCAAGCACGTCATCTGCAGCCAAATGCCGCAGAATACTGATTACTTCAGCCTTGTGTCTTTTAACCAAACCATTCGCTGATGGCCGATATGCTAGCACTGGAGTATGTTTGAATTGATACACACTCGCGATGCTTTGAAACACTTGATTTTTAAACTCTGACCTTTGGTCTGATGCAACCTGTTGAGGAGCCCCAAACGTGGTTAACACACTTTCCACCATGGCCTAGGTCACCTCTTCCGCCGACTTAGAACGGAGTGCACTGACCACAGTGAGCTGTGTGAGTGCATCCACTGCCACACACATGTAGCTAGTAGCGTAAATTGAGACGTAGACCGTGCGCAAGTCCTGCAACAGGTGTGCAATTGCACACCTGAAACTGGTAAATGATTGGTCTACGTCTCCCTGGGAGATCTGGAAGGACCCAGGGCACGCATGGCAGCGTTTGTCAGGTGTTGCTCGGTGGCTGTGTGTCGCGAGGGGTAGCATGTTGTCGCATCGAGGGGTAGCGGGTCTCTGTTTTATGTAGTGAAGTGTATATATATATTTTACCAATTCTCTGCCTGTGGAGTGAGTCTCCAATATCTTCATCCGCAGGAGATTAGTTTTCATGACGGAGTTGAGGGGGGTGAAGACGGTAGGTCACAGCAATAAATGAGGGGGGTGGGAATGACCCTTGCTGTTTATGTAAACAGGGTGTTTGGGCCTCCCCCCACTTCTCTCCCCCTAGCTTGCTTCCAGAGGGGTGTCACCACATAGCAACATGCCCACATGGATGCGTGTGTGTGGGAGCGAGCATTTGTGTTTGGTCCCCCCAGGAGACGAAGGCAACGCATTTACCTGCTTCAGGTGTGCAATTGCACACCTGTTGCAGGGCTTGCACACAGTCTACGTCTCAATTTACACTACTGTATCTAGCCTCAGAATGAGCTTGTGGTAGTGGCCCAATGAGATCTACGTATACTCACTCGAAGGGAGTATACTGACATCCGGCCACCTACGCAGAGGTTCTGCCCCCAACCTGTGTGCCTTGTACCTCAGACAACTGTTACAAGAAGTGACATAGACCTTAATAGCTTAACCCCATGGATGGCCAGTAGACCCTTTGACGTGCCCTCTGCAACGTCTTGAACTCCCCTCCATGGTCTGCTGCCGGGATTTTATGACACAGATACATTGCAGTCCTTTGGAACTCCGGTGTCAAGACTGCCTGGTATACTGGTTCAGACCGTATACCCGCGACCCTACCAAGATGATACACACCTCACCTTCAATCACAAACTCATTCACTGGTGGTGGAAGTGACTTCCTTAACTCTGCACGCTGACCCCTCAAAATTTTTCTTACCAACCCCCACAGAGAGTGACCTGCCTGACTCCGTATCAACTCCTTCACATTCCATGACACATCTTCATCCCCACTTTCACTCACCACTGCTACATTATGACACCTTGACAACGCATCAGCGACCACATTGCTTTTCCCCTGTTACATGTTCAAAGTTGGTAATGTTAAATTCTGAGAGCGAGGTAACCCACTGTGCCAACCGCTGACAAGGCTCCTTGGACTGGAACATATACCTAATAGGTTTGTAATTGCTTCTGAGCCAAATTTTATGTCCTGGCAAGATGTATCGGTTCCATTGTAATATGAATGTGATTGCTACCACTTCCTTCTCAATTGTACTATAGTTCCTCTCTGGAACAGGCATGACATAGTTCTCATGAACAAAAGGTAATGGGTTGCTCCCGTCCTCGCTCATCCACTTGAGTCACCACACCACCTAGCGCTATGCCAGAAGCGTCCGCATGCACCAGAAACAGTTTGTTAAAATCTGGGTGTGCCAAGATACTGCGAGAGCTTACCGCAGCCCTCAGTACCTTAACACGTGATGTTGTTCTTTCGCCCACACAAACTCTGCAAGTCCACTAATCTGATGTAATGGTCTCGATTTTTTTTTAAATCTTTAATAAATCGCCGATATCAGCTAACCAATCTCAGGAAAGATTTCCCCTCTTTCTTGTTCTGGGGAGCTGGGAACTCTTGAATATCCCTGGATTTATCTGGGAATGAACTGATACCAGTCCGGCCCACTGTATGTCCCAGGAATGTTACTGTTTCTCAAAAAAAAAATACATATTTCAAAATTAACTTTGAGGTTGAGAGACCTCAGCCTTAGGAAGAGTTTCCTCAAATTGTGCACGTGCTCCTCTAATGACTTTCCTAGTACAATTACATCATCGAGGTACAGCAACGCTGTGGGACCTAACAACCCAGATAACACATTCATCATTAGTCTAATAAACACAGCAGGTGCTGACTTCAACCCGATAGGAAGTCGTTTATATTGCCAGAGCTCGTTGCACGCACTAAAGCTGTGATTTCCCTTGACTCTTCCTCCAGCGGTATTTGGTGATATCCACTGAGCAGATCTAATGTAGTGAAATATTGTGTACCCTTTAAATGTATCAATGTGTCCTGAATGTTTGGTAATGGGGGAGCCAAGCGGACAGCATGCTGGACTTGTGATCCTGTGGTCCCGGGTTCGATCCCGGGCGCCGGCGAGAAACAATGGGCAGAGTTTCTTTCACCCTATGCCCCTGTTACCTAGCAGTAAAATAGGTACCTGGGTGTTAGTCAGCTGTCACGGGCTGCTTCCTAGGGGTGGAGGCCTGGTCGAGGACTGGGCTGCAGGGACACTAAAAAGCCCCGAAATCATCTCAAGATAACCTCAAGATAGATGGGTACGTTTCGTCCTTTGTCAGCTTGTTAATTCTGCGGAAATCTACACATAACCTCACTCCCACATTCTTTTTCCTGACTACCACGAGAGGGTTGTGCCACGGTGTAATGGATGATTCAATGATATCATTATCTCTTAGCTGGCTTATCGCCTCCTTCACCTCCCTCTGAAGTGCCACTGGTATGTTATTCGCTCTCGTACATACTGGATGTGCGCCCTCTATGTCAATCCTATGTGCTCCTTGAGTAATGCAACCTAGGGGTTCCCCCCCCCCCCTCACCGCAAACACATCTTGGATCTCCCTGACTTCTTGGGTTAAGGAAGCCCTTAAGGCTTCCTTAACCTCCCTTTCCATGCACAGCCCATCCACTATTCCCATTAATTTATCCATTCTGTCCTCATCGCCCTCATTCTGACTTACTGACATGGCTGCAATAATCTCCTCAACAGGGTGCCCCAACGCTACCTGTGCATGCCTACTCAAGGTGGCTGGCCACCGAGAGGGATTAAAACCCCTCAAACGTATTACCCCTTCAATAATGTCTTCAATAGCCTCCATTATCGCCAACCCTGCTGGATTATCCAATGGCTCAATTTGCACAACGTTTACTTTCTTGGCTTTACTTGCAATTTTAATAACTAAGGACGCTTCTCCCGAAATGGTGACATCCCTGGGTACCATGACTGCCCACTGTATATTCTGGTCCCCAGCCGAGTAACCACAGTTACCCCTCACTACTGATACTCTTCCTCTACTCCTCACCTTCTTAACGTCCACCACTTGACCCTCACATACCAATTTATTCCCCCTTGCACTGAACGCTATGGCACATGAGTATTTCTCGAGGAAATCAATTCCTAAGATAATGTTGGTATGTTTCAGCCCTATATCTTGTTTTACTACAAAACTATCTTTAAACCATCTATTTTCTAGCTGGAATCCACAGTTGTCTCTCCCAACACCTGCAATGCATTATCTCCCACCACAATTAATCTCCTGTTAATAGGTATCTGCCTGACATCTGATTCTAACACACTACGACTCAAGATGTACACGGAAGCACCGGTGTCCACCAAGGCAGTATAGATAGTGCCCTTTAACCATAATTGTACCTTTATGGGATGACCCGACCCCATGGTGCATAACCATTTTCCGCCACCCCGTACTGTAACACGCTTGGTAATTAGGTGGATCATAAATCTTACACTGCCTGGCCAAGTGATCACTGTCACCACACAACTTACACACTTTTGTCTGCCTTGGTCGGCCTGGCTCGTGTTTACCTGCAGTATTCCCCCTTTCCTGGGAATACCCTCTACCAGTTCCCTGGTTCAGGTGGTACATTCCGTGGCCTAGGCAGGCAAGTACCTTGGTGGAGCAGGAGTGAAACTGCCTCCACGTGCCCCTTAACTATAGTCTCCTCGCTGCTCACGGCTAACTGGGTGGGGCCCCCACGACACCCCACTCGTATTTTGTCCCTGGAACACCCTTGGCTCCCAGCCCCTATTATTGTTAGGGCGAGGAGCATCTCGCCTCTTGCCCTTGGGATGTGTGACCCCCGCTGCGGGTCCATCTTCCTCTGGGTGACCTACCGGGGCCCAGAACTGAGCCTGCCTGTCTTGCGTGTCTGCAAGATTTGCCTGTTTCCTAGGGGACACTTCCTTGAAAACGTCATCTTCATTATTTTTTTTTAATTTTGCCCCGAGGGGTGAGTATGCCTGTTCCCTAGGGGACACTTCCTTGAAAACGTCATCGTTATTGTTTTTTTTAATTTTGCCCCGAGGGGCGAGTTTATTGAGCAGCGCCATCTTATGAGTGGACATACCGCCATAGAAGCATATACAACACTCCCCCAAAGAAAAAAACCCCACTGGGATGCTCATCCTGTCGCTTGTACCCGGATACAGCTGGGACTTGCTTAACTGTCTCAAGTGAACAGGTCCTCAAACAAGAAGATTAACATCTGTCAACCCTTATAGCTTGAAAGCTTACGTTATCTTGCAGGTGCAAAATGGGGGAATCTTTTAAGAACAGTATCAATATTTGACAAATAATGTTTTCCTAACCTAAACAATGTGGGGTTTATTATTCTACACATATTTCTAATGTCTCTCAGGTGTTTACATTCACGTAGATAGTGGTCAAGGCGGTATGCGTCACTCTCATCACAGATTCTGCAACTTCGCTGATCAACTGCTGTTTCCATTCCGAATCGCCATGGATATTTGAATCCATGACGGATTCTCGCTATTACTGATTCTCTCCCGCGTCCTCCTCCTCTTCGCCTATAATGATTGGGATTGCCAGCTGCAACCATGTTGTACCATCGTACAGATTTACTGGTTTGTGCTACTATCCTTCTTTCCTCTTTACCCTGTCACGGTGATGTTGCCTGACAATACCTCTAATTTGTAGTAGAGTCTTGGGTATGAAGCATTCAATATTGTCTCCTTCAGCCCCTTCAGCAGCCAGTACATCTGCTCGTTCATTCCCACATATTACAACATGGGAGGGGATCCCCCAGAAACTTGATGATTCTTCCCTGATTGATAAGTACTCTCACAGCTCTCTTGAATTCAGCGACTATTGCAAGATTTTCTGCCCGATTTTTACTTAGGCTTTGCAGTGCTGCTGTCGTTCTCTGACAGTTTATGTGTTGGGCTATTCTACGCCCAAAACACTGCATACTTCACCGCTTCCTTAAAAGTCTTAGCTTCCCTGCAATGTAACGCACTTTCCCGCAGTAATGTAAGGAAAAAACTCTCCGTTGAATAGAATCTCTTGTGACCCCTGTTAACTGTGTTTCTGCCCACTCAATCACATCACCAAAAGTCTTATTCTATGCCCAAACGCTCATAATTGTTCTCATGATTCTCGTTTAAGCACAGCTAATGGAGCCTTTAGTTCTACTTCATCGTGCTGGTCGTCGTAATGATTTATCAGCTCCTGCTTAAAATCGCGTTAACTGTTTATCTTTCTAATTTCCGCCCAGTTAAGCGGGGTCTTTGTTTCCCCTTTCACCTTGGAATATGCGAATGCAGTTTTTGCCTGATCCAACCATGACCCCACACTAGTCACCATCTCTAGAGCAAAGAAAAAGGTTCTAATATGTCAGTAACTGAACTTTCGAATCTTGTTTGGCGCCCCAAAACGTGGGTATGTTTTGTGACGGTGCCCTCTCCAATTTCTCCCATATACCGTATTTAAGAGTCATATCAGCTTACCTGCAGGTTCACTGAAATGCAGGGAATCTTTTGAGGTATGAGGCAACCGAAATGGTTACCGATTTATGGAGAAAATTGTATTATAAGTTTGTAAATAAAGGGGAGAAGTCGCACGCTAGATACAACAAAATGGCGCCACCCTGCTTGCAAATCCACCATTTTGTGTGTGGTGCCCGCCGGCCGGTGATTGGCTGGCTGAGGTCACATGAATGGATTGACCAATCAGAGCCCATCCCTGGGTCCGTGACGTCACCGGGAGTCCTTGCTCGCCACCTGCAGAGTGCCAGGCGCTTAGATATATGTGGCGCTTCGTTGTGAGAGGACGTGCACTGATTGAGCTTTCAAGGTCCGAGGCCTAGGAGCCTCATTCAGTGGATTTACACAGCCTGACATGTTTATAGTGACTACAAAAGACTATAGTACTTCAGGGAAGAGCGAGGGAGCCGAGTTCCAGCGGTGTAAGGGCGCCGAGGACTGAGAGCTGATAGTTTTGGAAGATATTGAGAGTTACGACGGCTGGAGTAGTGAGTGGCTCGCCGTCAGTGGAACTCCAAGAAACTCAGAGCTGTTGTCATTGGATTACGCCCTCTGGGAACTCAGAAAGGAGAAGACGCATCCTGATCCATGAGTGGGTAGTCTCGATGAAGGAGTGCTTGAGGGAAACGACGTGTGCAATGACCACTGGTGCTCTCAGTGCCCAGGAACTTCACTAAAGGAACGAGTACGGCGATGACGAGTCTTCACGACGCCTATGGACTGGTGACTCATCTGGAACGTCAAGAAACGACGTGAGGGGGACTGAGGATCCAGCCACCACTGGAGTCCAAGCGTCTGATGGCAGGATTGGATAAGGTAGATAATTTTTTCCCTCCCATATTTCCCTTGATATTAGGCAAGATAGGCCTACTGTTATGTCTAAGTATTTACTAGAGTGTTTCTAGGAATCATAGGAGTAGATTAGGTTGTGGGACAGCGCGTGTATGTTATCTACTGCCTGGTGAAGGCAGCGAGTGGCAGACCTGTGGAGGATTGAGGAGCTGCAAAGACGAAATCGCTCCCTCCTTCCCAGTGAGGGGCCAGTGGTCCATTTAAACTCGATCAGCTGATGCGAGTTGCCGGTGGCCACCAGAGGTGCGCTGCTGTCATAATGATTATTTCCATATGAATACATATAGATATTTCATGTGTTTGTAGTTTGCTTTTGAGTAAACTTTTATTATTTTATCATTGCATTTGGTGTCACCTCCATCTCTTTGAGCATTGTGGATAAATGATACATGATTATACCACTGGTACTGGCACTACATTGAAGGAGACCCTGGGTTGGTAACGCGATATTGCATTTAAATACTTTTACTGGCATTTCTTAGAAAGTGACCCTGGGTTGGCAACATGACGTTATATTTGAATTCTAAGGGTGGCATTATATAGAAGGAGGTCCTGCTGCTGTAGATACATCTTATTCGAACCAACGGCGTTGCTGGGACGTAAAGAGAACTACCCAGCTGGCGACCAGAAAGGAAGAGGTGGAATTGAGGTTACAGCCGGGAGTCCGGCAAAACCTTGCCAGGCACAGATGGGCAAGCTCGGTGGGGAGTCACATACTGCAGAATTAAGCTTAGCAGTGATACCCTAGTGAAGGGAGCAAAGACTCACGGTGTGAGGTTACAGGATCAGTAGTGTGATACCCTGCTGTTTAACTGTAACCTCATGTAACTCAAGGCCAAGGTGAGTGACGCGTGACAAAATTGGCAACCTTGCCAGGATTTGTTAATCAGGCTACAGTGTTGCCAGGATGCGTTAATCAGGCTACAGTGTTGCCCAGATTTCAGATTTCAGTGTTGCCAGAATTCGCAAACAGTGTTGTCAAGAGTCGAAGACAGTGTTGCCAGAGTGCAAATACAGTGTTACCAGTGTCGTGAGTAGTGTTGCCAGTGAACTCAGTGAACAGTGACAGTGTTGCCCAGTAGTGCAGAGACTGAAATAGTGAAACCAGTTTGGTAATAGTGCTATTGCTCAATTGTAGAGATGGAGGAGGATAAAGTGACTAAATTTGAGTTGAAGGATATATTATTGAGACTCTTAATGGACACCTGATTAGGAAGTGTACCAGGAGTGAGCAGAGGCGTATGGAAGAGTACTTTGGCCTCCAGATAACTCGTGGTGAGAATGCTGGTAGGGCTCTCCGGCTGCGGGATAAGCTGCTGGAGATAACATCAGAAGAAAAGTGAGTGCAGCACCAGAAAAAGCAGCAGGAAACCCAGCTCAGGCGAGCGGAGGATGATGCCCGATACCGGCGAGAAGAACAGGCAGCTCGAGCCCACGATGAAGAGCTTGAGAGCTCTAATGATGTGGTGGAAAAAGCTCATACTTATTCTCGTGATGATGGAGTTAGCTTGGGTTCAAGGAAGCTGCAGGAAGAGCAGCGAGTTAAAGATGCTGCAGCTTGAGCTCCAGGCGAAACGAGAAGAACGAGAGGTGCAGCTGATGCAAGAAGAAAGACAAGCCCAGCTGCAACGAGACGAGCGGGATCAACAAGAACGGGTGCAGTGAGAGAAACCGGAATGTGAAGCTCAGCTGCACCGAGAGGAGCGTGAGCGCGAAGGGCAGCTGAGGCGAGAAGAGCACTTGGCGCAGCGTATTTTACCTGTGTTCATACCTCAAGAGGTCGAGCATTTTTTCGAACACTTTGAAAAAGTTGTGACACTACAAGGATGGCCGGCGGAGAATTGGGCCATGTTGGTCCAGAGCAGGCTGACCAGGGAAGCCCGGGAGGCGAATATCAGGATGGACCTAGAGGAATGCACTGATGATGTGACGATTAAGAACGTTGTGCTGCATTCCTTCCGACGGACTCCGGAACAATACCAGAAACATTTTCGTGAGTGCACAAGGGCATCGAGAAGGTTGTATGCTGAGACTGCTCGTGACATAGAGCGCAAGTTTCTATGGTGGCTGAAGGCCGAAGAGTTAGAGACAATAGATGAGCTGAAACGACTGATAATGATGGAGAAGTTTATGTCAGTGCTCCATCCTGAGTTGCGAGTAAGGGTGAGAGAAGCAAGTGTGACGGTAACGTGTTGGAAATGGTGGTCGGCAGTCTTCCCAAATAGCAGATGTCAAGGCTGGGCCACATACATGTAAGTTATAAAAAAAAAGAAAAAAAAAGAGTGACTGCTTGTCTGATAATCTGTGGTAAGGTAAGGGAAGAGACATAAAACACAATAATAAACAATGCTCTTTAATAACACTAAAAAACAAATTGAAATAAAGGCAAAAATCTTGGCGTAATGGTGCAGAACAACAAGTGGAAAAATAACTGAACATAAAACTGGATTACGTTAAAGGGAGGAGAAGTGACATACAATAACAAACAAAATAATATTAGTGCTGGGAATATATGCACTAGCTATAAACCTCTATTTGATCACACGAGGTGAGTCAACTTAGGTGTTCATAGCGTGAGAGCACAAGATATTCTGAGGATGGTGCAGCTTGCTGGCATCGTCGTTGCTTCAGCGAGGAACTTGGTTGGAGAAGGGCTGTAGTGGCGTGTTTCTGCACAGCCAATGAGAATGCAGGACGGCTGCAAGTCGGTTGTTAGGCAGTTGAAGGGTTCGGCGCGTCCACCAGGTGTGCAGCAGGTGCTGGAGTGGGGGGGAGGAGGGAGTTGTAGGTGCGTGTGGCTGTCTTGATATATACGTTTCAGCCACTGAATAACGTATCTTGAATATTGTGTTGAACGGGATGCTAGCAGAAAGAGCAGGCTAAATCTCTGGGAAGAGATTATTGTCACACAAGTGTTAAGTTATCGGAATGTCTGCCGGTTCCACAGGGATCTGGTGAAATGCCCGCACAAGATCAATTTTCGAAAAAACGTTTGCGTTGCTCAATCCCTGTGAGAAATCCTGGATGTGTGGTATTGGGTAGCGATCCGGCAGAGTATGAACGTTGAGAGCCCTGTAGTCCCCGCAAGGGCGCCATTCCCCTGGGGCTGTTTTCGGGACCATATGGAGAGGTGAAGCCCATGGACTGTTCGAAGGGCAGATTATTCCTGCCTCCTGTAGCTTGTTGAATTCAGCACGTGCTACCGCCAATCGTTCCGGTGCCAGGCGGCGTGGTCTGGCGAAGGTAGGTGCTCCCGTTGTAGTAATGTGATGCGTAATCGTATGTTGCACTTCTGAATTCATCCAGGAGTGCTTGAAGTTCTGTAGATGCGACTGGGGTGACGATGTTAACTTGTGTAGAGGTACTAGGGGAGGCTCGAAGTACTGCACCTGCGGGATCCACAATAAGTCGATGGTGATGCAGGAAATCCCATCCAAGAATGGGTTGTTCCACATCCGCTATGAGGAAAGTCCACGTAAAGCGACCCAGAGAGGCGAAATCGAGAACCAGGGTGCAGGTCACATATGTATGGACGGACGTACCATTGGCGGCACGTAAGTTCAAACCAGGAGTGCGGCTCGGTTTGACCAGTGGTGGAGGCACCACACTAGCTGCTGCACCTGTGTCAACGAGGAAACGGCGTTTGGTTATGATGTCAGATATGTAGAGCAGTGTAGTGTTTGAAATGGCGGGGTTACTGGCCGTTAACAGTCCCCGCCGAAGTAGTTTCCCGACCAGGAACACGGAGCCCTACAGTTGTGGGCTTGGTGTCCGAACCTCTGGTGATAAATACAAAGCTCTCCTCGGTGTTCTCGCTGTCGCCTAGATCCTGATACTGGATTCGCTTGGTACGTCCTCCCTGGGCGGAAGAAACGCCGGTTCTGGCGGACGTCGAGTTGGTGGGTGTCTGTAGTCTGCTGTGTATCACTGAGGTGGGACAGCATAGCATTATTAGACGTTGTATGAAGCCGGTCTGCCAGCTGGGCTAATGGGGTGTCGTCAGCCATACCGAATAGGGCCGGTTGAATGTGTTTTGGACAGAGTTGTATCCAGAGTGATCTCACAATCTCGCAGGGGGCTGGGCCAGTTGCAGTTTGCATCACATACTGAATATGTCGCAGAAGCTGGGCTGGTGTTTTGTCTGCTAATTTTTTGTTAGTGAGGAGTTGATCCCTTTGTTGAATTCGGCGTTTCATCGCTGCCTGTAGAAGAGCGGCCTTCAATGAGGTGTACGTCCTGGCGTCTGGTGATGGTGCGGTGATGATAGCCGAGGCAGTGTGCATAGCCTCCGAGGGAAGTGTTGGCAGGGTACAGGCATATCGGGCTTTCTCAGTCGTAATTTCGTGGTGGTCGAAAATAGCCTCCATCTGCATGAACCAAAATTCTGGTTCATCTGCGTTGTATCCTAGAAACCTGGTAGATAAATCCATGACGAAGATCTAGTTTGTGACTAGGTGTTCTTTTCACTCACTGGGTCACCAATGTAACGTATGTTTATGTTACGTTGTTGGATTGATTAGATACACAGTGTTTAGTGTTTCATATTTATTTAGTAGTCCTGGATACAGCAGTGTCGTAGACGTTGAGACGAAGCCTGGAGCAGAGCTGAGTGAGGCCGGAGTCGCGGAACTCTATGTGGGAGAGCGTACTGAGCGTCGGTACAGTATCTCGCAAGTGTCTGCTGTAGACCACACTTGAAAGTAGACTAGTTAATATTTGCTATTCTGCTGCTTATATGCTTGGGCAACACCTCACCGGGATGCTCGGGGCAACACCTCACCTCATTCATCTCCAAAGGTTGACAGGAATATTAACAATGCATTTGGAGCGAGTATATTATTGGGATAATCTACTCGCTACATCATCTTTAACAACATCACTTATTCTTTCCCACACTACTGTGTCCACACCTTAGCGGACCTTTCCCTGTCATACAATATGACCACTCCACTTGGCCACACACCTTAGCCAACCCTTCGGCTACGCCCCGTAACCTAACACTCTCCGATCTATGCATAGCACCTGCTGCTGGCCATTCACACTGGCCCACACCGCTATGGCCACTGTTATACATGGGCAAATGGTTGCTCTGTGAGGGCCAATAGCTAAGGTCAAGGAGTTCTTAAACTAGTGAGAGTTAGGTAAGGCTCTGGCCCCCAGGGAAGACACTTCCCAGCAAATAATACTTGTCTTAAATAAAAGTCTGCAGTCTAAGGTTAATCACCTACTCCACTCCAAACAGGATGAAAGGATACTAGACCTTATTACTTATTTATTAAATCCTCTAACCCCCCCCCCATCCAAAATACAATAAATACTTTACCACTCTACTCTCCCGTTAAACTCTTTACATGCACATAGGCAGGATACAAGGCTTACAACAGCAAACTAGAGTAAAGACTACTTTCCTGAAGGAAAACTAGAACACACATAAGTAACACTGTAAACTTTAGCACACATGGTCTCTCTAGCCATCCTAGAGTACACTTAGGGTCCCCAAAACACTGACTTAGAGAACCCAAATAAATACCTCAAAAAGCAAGCTAATGGCATGGTAATACTATAATAAGATACTTAACTGGATAGTACATGTAATACAGAATATGGTGAGAGAAGAAAGGAGGAGGAGAAGGGGTAAGACTTCCCCTTCCACAGAGTCCTGTGACCGCCCACAGAGTCTTGTGACCGCCTAGTCCAAGAGCACAGCACAGAAGAAGGAATCAGCTCTCTGCGAGCTCTGATGGTTGCTGCCGGCCGATACTCAACTGGGACGTACAGCAACAGTCATTACAAGTCTTCCCAGACATTTCTTTACTTGTTACTTTAACAGTTCTAAGAATAGCTACAAATTAGCTCAATATTATATTAAATAACCAACAAGTACAGATTCTGCCTGCTCTGTGAGCAACAAGATTCTTCTTACATCTGGCAAGGGAGACGGAAACAAAAGCATTAACCAGGATATAAAAAACCTTGAATGTAAATATTATTGTTAATTAAATCTCCCTCTCACATAATCCAATTCTATCAATTAATGTTCTAATATGTATTTAATTAGGAAACAACACAAAATCTGTAAGTCAGGGCCTATCTCTACCAGAATACTTGAGTGACTGATCCCTGCATGAATATAAAGAATCCAATTTGACCTCAGGTTTCCTGGCAAAGCCAATTAGGATTCCAGGGTCGTAACAGCCATACAATGGCCCCCACACACACTGTTATGGTCATTCACTGGCCTACACACTGGCCCTTCCTCACCCTCGTACCCACCGTTCTCAACACAACCCGACGTCTCCCTATTCCCTTCCATTTCCCCACCAACTAAACGAGTAACACACTTCCTTCATCTCTCAAAATGTTCCAAAACTTGTTTGCGCTCCCTCCAAATATCTCGTGACGCTGAACCCCGGTTCATTCCGAACACAGCGATTACTCAATACATAATACCTAGCCTCAGCAACCATTACTACCACCGTGTACTTCTCCATACCTGACCTTTGAGGCGTATCACTTGGTTTGTACAGGAACACAATGAGAGGACATAAGGGAGGTAATTAAAGGTCGTCGATTTTTCCCATTTCATTATATAAACTATTCTCTGATAAGTTATAACATCTAACAAACTCTATCTGGTTAAATCAATTTCCAATACCCATAATCCACTTGACCTTCCCAGTCACCACCTACACTCGTAACTTCCGCCTAAGTCCCTAATACTGAGTGATTACCACAACGCTACACCCTAGTTAGTCTTACATTAATACTCACACACTGCAGACTTAACTTGGTCAACCAGATCACATCAGGCTCCACATAGTTGTCAGCTCACCTTCGTTGCTGCCACAGACGGAAATCAGGAGGACTTGCCAGTACCACTCCTACAACCAGACTCTCTCCCGTCAGCCATAGCTTCAAACATTNCAATGAGACCTCTCACGCTTGAGGTCACTTCTAGAAACTTCGTCTACCCTAAAGTAGGTGGTGTCTTGCACCTCAGGCAGATCCTGAGTGCACCTTTGTAACCACTGTTGCATGCTGGCTTGGTGTCCTCGACACCTGCTGCTGAGCTGACACCCCTCAACCACGAGTGTGTCAATGTCCACTAGCTAGCAGCCATGAAAAGCCAGACAGATTTCCCCATATCTACCATGAAATACCTCTTTCATACAGTGTGTGTGGTGTCTGTGTACCTAAGTGTGACAACCGTGCACAAAACATACCTCCAACAATACTGTTCCACAATGTTCTGCAACAATATCTTATGTGACTTTAAAATCAATGAGACTGAACATCATGGGATCGAACCCAAGTTGCATAGACACACGTTAGTCGCCAGATGTGAGATTTTTTTCTACGCCTACCTCCCTTGGGAGGTGGACTTCAAGTTTAAAGGCTGCACACGGCAGTTAAGCATGAGTACAATAGAAAAAGGAAAAGCGGGAGCAAACAGCCAGGCTTCCACCACTAGGGTGAAAACCTGTCCACATAGGCCGCTGGTTCCTCCTAGTTAAACAGGACGTTAAAACTAATAAAGGGTAACCGACGGGTTCTCACAATCAAATATTTATATTTGATGTGGTGCTATGAATTGGAAATCGAATTCCCAAGAACAGCCGTCATATCAAAAGATCACATCAACATTCAATTGTAAAAAACAGAACATGGGTGGAAAAGAATGGTTGAAGGGTTGACATCAAAGACCGTTTCTATAAAATAAACAATTTATTAACAACAAGAGACTAAACTACTACACTATCGAGTTTACATTACGTTAATGTCCATCCAGTGGCAATATAACAAACAGCTAAATAGCAACCCTTGCTGTGCGGCTGCATACTGAACTAACCTGAACACAGGTGTGCCCACTGACGACGCAATATTGTAAATCAAACAAATATCACAGACTAAGTTACACCACAGAGAGTGATTTATTACGTTATTGTCTATCCAGTGGCAATTGCAACACAGCTATTCAACAGCCCCTCGAGAAATGACAGCTGGCTCCATCTTGCTGACGCTTCGGGCTGACAAGTGAACTAATTGAACAATGATGCCCACTGATGACACAAGCTTGCAATCAATATTGTCATGGCTTCACGGTGAACAGATACTATAATCACAATCTTACAGATCCTCCAACCATAACAGGAGAGACCCACGTATCTAGGCGGGTAGTCCAACAGTGACTCCCCCTATCACAACCTAATGTGAACACTCTTTGCAACTCCCTACAAGAAGTTGCACTGTAAACAGTAAACAAAGTCAGGCAAGGTGGGATTCTGAGACACAGCTCCAGTAATCCCTAAATTACTTTACTCTCGTCACCAGACGATAACCAAAAGAAATTGCCTTAATCAATTACTACATTGATTATGTGATTAATTACGTTAATTGACTGATCACAGCAGTCAGCAACAAAGTACTACGTTAATCACAAACACTTGTCTCTCTTAGACAACAACATGATGGTACTCTACGTTAATCATTAACACTTGTTTCCTTTAACGCAAGTCATCTTGTTAACAATAACTCAAGTCTCTTACATTACATCACACTTGACTCCTTGCAAGTATTCAGTGAGTAATTCCTAATTAAGGTCAATCGGACCACTAATTACGTCCCCCTCGAGTTACGTTAACTAAGCCTACCACCAACTGGGTAGCTTCTCAACAGTCTATGTCAAAATTTACTTTAATGAGTGTTAATTACCCTAATTAACACTGAGCATTAATTAACTGTCACCAGGACCGATAATTAATGATACATAAATACGCCTCACTCCGCACTGCCTAAGCAGGTCTCATCAAACACTGTGAATTCACGGGAGAGGAGTTAATAACTCGCCTAATTAACAAGAGTGTATCTTAATCCACTGTCATCAGACAGGATATGTTTATTATAACGAGTTATTCTAGCTCCATGACCTCGCTTTACCGAGTCATCTGAGTCCTCAAGACCCCAGACGTTAATTACTTCACTAATTATCATGAGCCACTAATTGCTATACCCCAGAAAGGTAATTAATCTCGAGCAAATTATGTTAACACAAGTACTGACAGACTCTGACAGATCCTCTCCCACTACGTGAATTCATGATGAGAATGCTAATTGCATAATTAGCTAGTGTGGTCAATTAGTTGTAACACGGACAATTAATTGCACCGGAAACATATCTCAACAAGCTCAACACTGTTCTCTTTTAACAGCTCTCACTCACTCATCAAGAAATGTGCAACCCTTATAACGTTAATTCCCATTAATTAACTCACTGAATCTTTAAGTCCTCAACACAACTTAAAGAAACACAGTAACCCCAGTGTTACATAGGTCACACTTACAGTGGCATGCATAACAACATAAAGGCACAGCCCACATACGGTTGCGGCTACTGCAACGCATTAATTACTGTACCAACACACAGTAATGACACACGGTTAGGAAACAACAAAAGTATACCCACATTACTGCCCCCCACTAATCTTGCAATCCATTGCAAGGGACTGCTGTGAGCAATCACAACTACTTCAGCAAGGCAATTTACGTTAATATAAAACACCGTCGCTACACGGACAGCTGGCACTAATTCTCTTAATTAGGCAAATTAACTAATTGCTTACTCTCATTAAGTATTGTGAATTCCTCTGAATACTCAAAGGGGCCTCCTTAAATCCTCAACACAGCTCCTAGGGGCAGTAATATTGTATACCTGATAACAACACTGCACAAAACCACAACATATTGATGCCATCAGCATACCCCACATGCTAATGACATCATTAGGCAATCAGTCAGCAATCACTTCTACTGACTTCCACACAACACAGTACATACCTATACATGCAAATGAAACACATGGAAATGGCATTCACATAATCAATGAAAATTATATCACCAGATAAAATTATACATAATTATACAGACCTCAGGGTATTCACTGACAACCCTGCAACACTGGCCTGCCTACCTCTGCAATGATATAACTAACATGCGGCAACATGGCATTAATCTAGACTGAACGATTACATAGAATCGACAGAACTGGATGACTTATATGGTAAATCTCTACACTGACCGGTTACATACTCGAGTCAGTCTACACACAACATATATCTATATATATCTACAATGTGGCACCGTGTACAACATCCATCTCCAGGTATATCGCCACCTCTGAGACACTGTAACAATTAGTATTGTACTCAGGCTTTCCACTCATTTCATTCATTTCCCCAGTCACTACCTCACTGGCTGCAGGACACCTAGGTCGCTCCATGTGCATCGACTAGGTGTGGCCCTAGGGTGTCCAGGCCAGGTGGCCAAGCGTGGCCCAAGGGGTGGCCACGAGTAGCGCGGGACGTCACAGCGCCCCACCCAGACGCAGGTGGTGCGTGGTTGGCCTGGGAGGGTTGTGCGGGGTGGGCGGCATATGGGTGGCGCGCGGGTGGCCCACGGACGGGTGGCCAGGGTGGCTGGCGCCCACAGGCATACACACGTGGATGGGAGATTACCTTACACCCCCATCATACCAGAGCATGCCTCGCTCGTACACCGGGTGTGATAATGACGACGTCACCACATGTTCACAGCCAGGTGGAATTCAAAGTCCAACAGGGGCCTGTAATATCACACCATAATTATACTAGGAGACCCCGCCCTTATTCCACCAATTGTCCACTAATATAGACAGGATATTCGAACCATCTGTTACACCATGAGGATCTGCCAGCTGCCTCATGGGTGAACACTGTCTCTTAGATTATACTTGTTCCTCCTGTACTCCTTGGCCCCATTTCACGCAAATTGGGCCTCGACACAACCCTTGATGGCAGGAGTGCCATCCATGATGAGTAACAAGGATGACATAGCGAATAACAAGGAGGGGGGTAGAGGTGGCAGCTGCCACCCCCACCCAATCGCTTCCTCCTCAGCTTGCCACGCAGCTCAAACTGCCGGTTTGGCGGGCTGGCGAAACTCAAAAGCCCATCTCTCCCCCCTACCTTGTCTTGACCAATCAGTACAAAGCCGGCACAGCCCAAGCTGCTGCTACTAATCACAGCTGTTCGCGCCAAAACTCACCTAGAGGCAAAGGTGCCACTACTAATCACAGCTGTTCGCGCCAAAACTCACCTAGAGGCAGAGGTGCCGCTACCAATCACAGACGTCCTCACCCTAAAGCGTCCTGTGACATCACAAGGAGGGGGAGGCCTAGGACAGAGTCTGCCTGTCTCACATGGTGGGGGAGCTGGGGGGAAGGCGACGTTCACCCCACCCCCCCCCCTCTAAAACCATTAAATCAAGTACCCTCTCCTACCACTCTCTCAAATCTCATCCTATTTCACATAAACAGGAAAAATTCTGTAACTCTCTGTACAGAGGAATCACAGACCTCTAGCGAGTCTCAAACGACAGTCCTTAACATAAGCTTTCATCCAACACCACACAAGTGTATGTAGTCTGAAAACTTCTTGTCTAGAGTCCCTAGAGAGACTCTAGCCTAATCTAGGAAACTAGAAAAACTAGCTGAGGGAATCTTCATTCCCTCACAATCACTTTCAATAACCGAGTATGATGCTCTTAGGAATCGTCTTATAACAGAAGAAGTGATGTCATGTCTCCCAGACAAATTGCATACTTTTATGGCAGAACAGAAAAATATAAGACATTTATGAGCTGTCTAAGCTCGCGGATGAGCATGAGTTGTTGACTAAGGCCCAGTTTAAGGCCCAATCACCTAAGTTTAACCGTAGAGTAAATTATAATGCTCACCGAACTCCTTATCAGTATAAATCCATTCCTAGTGCTCCAGTTACTCCCATGAACTCTTCTCTTATAAAACCTAAAATTGCTACTCCATTGCCAGGACCATCTAATCGTAGTAATGTTAATTCTAAACCTGCAGTTGGTACCACAGGTGTGTCCACTGTCAGGCATTGTACACATTGTAAGAGAAGAGGACATGTGATTACTTCTTGCTATAGTTTGCATCCTGAATTATGGCCAACTGGTCTTATTATGAGTAAAGGATTGCAAACTAATAATTCTCCATGTACTACAGTCAATCCCAATTAATTGGCTGAGTTTAAACCATACATTTCCACAGGTACATTATTGTGTAAAGATGGTAGTAGGAAGACTGTTCAATTACTCTGTAATACTGGAGCTTCCCAGTCTCTTATTGCCCAGAAAGTACTTGCTGATGTTGACACCCGAGATCTTGGTGAAGTTGTGCTTCTCCAAGGTATTGCAGATAGTGTGCAACAGGTGTCTTTAATGCAAATTAACCTTGATTCTAATTATACTTCAGGATGGTGTAATGTTGGTGTAAGTAAACAACTGCCCATTCCAGGGGTAGATATTATTCTTGGTAATGATTTTGGCAACCGAAAGGTTGAAGGGACCAGGTGTCCAGTAATGTTAATTAATCCCAATAATGTACTAGATCAACCAGAAGCAGATGATGGCATTATTTACCCTGCTTGTGTTGTAACTAGACCAATGAGAAAAACAGGTGAGAGAAATCCTGTCTTCACTAAGGTAGCTGTTCTCAAGACCAGGACCCCTTCAAAAAAGGAGTGGGAGGTGGATCTTGAAGGTTCCTTTATGACTCGACTGGATGATGAGAGTGAGGCAGTAGTAGAAGCCCCGCCGAACCTAAACCACAAGGAAAGTGAAGGTGATGAAGCTGAACTATCTGTACCTTGCCTGCTTGTCTCCACTAAACCAGTTGTCGAGAGTGAGGCCGAAGTAGCTATGGCTCCAATTTATTCCGATCAATCGGGAAAAGAGATCAAGCTACTAGGTTCTTGCCCGCTCGCTACTGAGTCTGAGTCATTGTCCTTAAGTGTTATACAGACTACTGATCCTAGTTTACTTGAGTTTATTTCTGAGGCTCCTGATAATGTTGATGCATTGGAGGAAGGGACGGGTTTCTTTTTCAAAGATCGACTTCTGATGAGAAGGTGGAGACCAAAGGGAACTCCCTCATCAGATAATTGTGAGACCAGAACCCAACTAGTTGTCTCCAATGTTTATCGAAAGCAGGTCCTGCAGGCTGCACATGATGACCCCATGGGAGGTCACCAAGGTATCACAAATATGTACCATAAAATATGCAAATATTTTTACTGGCCCAAGCTAAAGAAAAATGTGGTCAGGCATTGTCATAACTGTGTACCCTGTCAAATTGTTGGCAAACCAAACCAATCTGTGCCAAGAGCACCATTGCAACCTACTGTAGTCCCTGATGAACCATTTTCTCATGTTGTAATAGATTGTGTAGGTCCTTTACCTAAGACTAAGTCGGGTAACATTTTTATGTTTACTCTTATGTGTATGACGACGAGATTTCCTAATGCATATGCTTTAAGAAATACTAAAGACTCATAATATCATCAAGTGTCTTGAACGATTTTTCTCCTTGTTCGGAATGCCTAGAGTTATCCAGAGTGACAATGGGGGAAATTTTTGTCCTAAAGTTTTCAAAACTTTCTGCAAATCCAAAGGGATTCAGCCCACATTTTCCAGTCCATATCATCCACAAAGTCAAGGTGGGCTTGAACGTTTTCATCAAACGTTGAAACAGATGATAAAGACGACAGGAGAAACTTATCCACGAAATTGGGATGAGAATCTCCCTTTTGTGCTGTTTGCTGCCAGAGAAGGGTTACAAGGGTCATTTGGGTGTTCACCTTTGAGCTTGTATTTGGTCACCAAGTGAGAGGTCCGTTAAAAATGCTCCAAGAAAAGTTGATGGGAGATGTCTCTGTTCATCAGAGTGGTTGGTACTTGAGTGAGGTCAAGGACAAGTTGTGTCGGGCTCGAGAGTTGGCGAAGGAACATCTGGAACAGACTCAACAAGCCATGAAACAAAGATATGACAAAAATTCAGGGCTAAACTCAGGTCGTTTGCTGTCGGAGATTTGGTGTTGGTGTTGAATCCTCGGTTGGGGACTTCCATGTCCCATAAGTTTGAAGGACCTTACCAAGTGGTAGAGAAGGTGGGAGACCTAACTTACAAAATATTTAACCCTACTCTTTCAGAACATAAAATGAATGTGCATATTAACAGGTTAAAGGCTTATGTTGGACCAAGAGTGGTAGCTTGTTTTAGTAGGGAAGAGTTACCATCTGAGGAAAATTGTAGTGAAGGAAATGATGTTAATATTCAACTTCTCAGTTCCAGTTCCAATGGCAGGGAGATGCTATGTCATTTACAGGAGGAGCAGCGTGATGAGTTCCAGGTGCTGCTGGACAACCATACATCTCTGTTTGGGAAGGTTCCCACACAGACCCACCTCATCACACACGACATTCAGCTCCTGGACAGCACTCCAATTAGACAATATCCTTACAGAGTGAATCCCGAATAAAGGAAAATTATACAACAAGAAGTGGAATATCTGCTCCAGCATAATTTCATTCGGCCAAGTCAAAGTACTTGGAGCTCTCCGTGCTTGTTAGTGCCAAAACCAGGGGGAACCTGGAGGTTGTGTGTAGATTATCGTAAACTGAACAAGAGTACTACTGTTGATGTATTTCCATTACCACTGTTGGAGGAGTGTATTGAATCAATAGGACATGCAAATTATGTAAGTAAACTTGATTTATCTAAGGGATATTATCAGATTGCATTATCTGAATATGCTAGGGAAGTTACTGGTTTTGTTACACCAGATGGTGCTTATGAATTCAATGTCATGCCATTCGGTTTGAGGAATGCACCTGCCACCTTTCAAAGGCTCATGAATTTCTTACTCAAGGATGTGCCAGATTGTAGGGCCTACCTTGACGACATTGTTTTATATAGTAAGAATGGGCAGATCATCTTTCAGGCCTTAAGCAATTGTTTACAGTGTTGAAAAACGCAATTAATGGTGAATATGAATAAGTGTAGTTGGCCTAGAGGTACTATAACCTATCTCGGAGATTAAGCAGACCAAGGTAAGATAATTCCTTTACAAGATAAGATACAAGCTAAGATAAGATACAAGATAAGATAAGATACAAGCCATTGTGGACTACCCAGTGTTAACCAGTAAACAGGGAGTCCAAAGATTTATTGTATGTGTGCTTACCATAGG
>WNGS01035304.1:0-12936 GCA_020271785.1 Procambarus virginalis | reverse complement strand
TGTAGTTAACGACGGCAGCCTCCAGCTCACGTGTGTTTACAAGTCCCACATGGTGAGGAGAGAAGGCCGAGCCAGCGAGCATCTCGTTGGCTCATTATCCCTTTATGATTTTACCAGGAAGTAATATCTATGTTTTAATTAAACAGTATTTACTGCTAATAACCTTCCACTTCTCTAATGGTTAATTGTATAATTCATTCATAAGTATCACAAGAGAAAGAATTTATATTAGCTGTCTACTATATAATTTGTTGACATATGCAATAATAATAATAAACAATAATAATAATTATAAAATTTTATGCATAAAATATGCATACACAATAATATAATAGAGAAACAAATTAGAAGGTACAAGTGGTTGTATATTTAAATAAAGTCACTGATGCACGATGCATTTTGGGAAAAAGGGAAAATAATTCATATAAAAACAATTTTTTTTAGATATTATAGGTAAACAAAATACTAAATGAAAAGCTAACATATATGAGATGTTAAGAAGTTTAGCAAATTATAACCAATTAAATGGAGATTTAGAATATGTTGTTTTATCAACAGTCAAATAAAATTAGTATTTAGCACTATAGAATTCCTTCCCAGGAAACAATTTTAAGTTTTCACAACGTTCCTGGAAAATGTTAGAAAGGATTGGAAACTTTTATTTTTCACGCATTAGATATGTTATTTTGTGTGGTTTTAAATAGGTTTCCAAAACTTATAACCAAAACCTATGTACCTAACCCTAATTTGAAACTTTGTGACACCTTTTGTACCCTAATTTGAAACTTTATGAAACCTTTTATACCTAATTTGAAACTTTGTAACACCTTTTATAAAGTGTATAAAGTTAAAATATTAAAATATGAATAAAATAGGAAATGTAAAATATAAAAATATATTTCTACATTTAAGAAAATAAAAAAGGATCATAATAAAGGTTGGTTCATCATTTTTATTCATTTTTCACTTGTAGCAGTGTGGTGTAGCAGCCTGGTGTAGTAGCATGGTTGTAGCAGCCTGGTGTAGTAGCATGGTGTAGCTAGCCTGGTATAGTAGCATGGTGTAATGGCATGGAGTAGCCACGCCTTGTGTAGTCGCCTGGTGTAGTAGCCTGGTGTAGTAGCGTGGCGTAGTGACGTGATGTAGCAGCATGGTGTAGTAGCCTGGTGCAGGGCATGGTGTAGTAGCGTGGTGTATGAGCATGGTGTAGTAACCTGGTGTATTAGCCTGGTGTTACAGCGTGGTGTAGTAGCCATGGTGTAGTAGCCTGTAGGAGGAGGTCGAGGAGGGAGGAGGTCGAAGAAGGAGGAAGATGGCGAGGAGGAAGGAAGGAGGAAGAGGCAGGAGGAGAGGGGTGAGAAGGAAGAAGGAGGAGGGCGAGGAGATAGGTGTAGGAGGGCGAGGGGGGAGGAGGAGGAGGGCAAGGAGGGAGGAGGAGGAGGAGGAGGAAGAGGGCGAGGAGGGAGGAAGGAGAGGAGGAGGAAGAGAGGGGTGAGAAGGAAGAAGGAGGTGGGCAAGGAGAGAGGTGTAGGAGGGCGAGGGGGTAGAAGGAGGAGGGCAAGGAGGGAGGAGGAAGGAGGAGGAAAGAGGTGTTAAAGAAGGAAGAAGGAAAGGAGGGTGAGGAGGAGAGAGGAGGGCGAGGGAAGAAGGAGGAGGGAAAGGAGGAAGGAGGAGGAGGAAGGCGAGGAGGAAGGAGAAGGGCAAGGAGGAAGGAGGAAGAGGAGGAGGAGGAGGAAGAGGGGGAGAAGGAAGAGGTCTAGGCAGTGGAGGAAGGAGGATGAGGGTAGAGGAGGACGGAGTAGGTCCTAGGAGAATGGCGGAAGCATGGGGGGAGGGGGAAGGATGAGGATGCTCGGGAGGGGGTAATTAAGTGGCCAGAGGAGAAGAGGAGGGGAAAGAATAACAGGGGGTAGGAGTAGTAGAGGTAAGATGGGGAGAGGGAGAGAGGAGTGGGAAGAGGGGAGGGGTAAGAGAAGGAAGGGGAAGAGGGGAGGGGTAAGAGAAGGAAGGGGAAGAGGGGAGGGTAAGAGATGGAACGGCAAGATGGGAGGGTTAAGAGAAAAAGGATGAGGGGGGAAGAGGAGGGAGAGAGGGGAGGGGGTAAGAGAAGGAATGGGAAGAGAGGAGGGATAAGAGAAGGAGGATGAGGACGAGAGGGAAGAGGAGGGAGAGAGGGGGAGGGGAAGAGAAGGTGAAGAGGGGAGGGGTAAGAGAAAGAGGATGGGGATTAGAAGGAGGGGAAGAGGAGGAGGAAGAGGAGTGGAGTAGGGAGGGGTAAGAGAAGGAAACGGAAGAGGGAAGGGGTAAGTAAGTAAATAATTATCAAAAAGAAGGCACCAAACTGGGAGGGGGAGGGGTAGGAGAAGGACGAGGAGTGAAAAGAGGAGGGGGAGAGGGGAGGGGTAGTAGGAGGAAGGGGAAGATGGGGAGGGGTAAGAGAAGGAGGATGAGGGGGAAGAGGAAGGAAAGACGGGAGGGGTAAGAGAAGGAAGGGGAAAAGGAGAAGGGTAAGAGAAAGAGGATGAGGATGAGGAGAAGGGGGAAGAAGAGGGGGAGAGTGGGGAGGGGTAAGAGAACGAAGGGAAAGAGGGGAGGGGGGTTAAGAGGAGGAGGGGGAAGAGAAGGTAGAGAAGGGAGGGGTAAGAGAAGGAAGGGGAAGAGGGGAGGGGTAAGAGAAGGGGGATGAGGGGGGAAGAGGAGGGAGAGTAGGGGAGGGGTGAGATAACGAGGATAAGAGGGAAGAGGAGGGAGAGAAGGGAGCGGTAAGGAGGGGTTAGAGAAGGCAGGGGGAAGTAGGGGAGGGGTCAGATAACGAGGTGTGAGGATTGAGGAGGAGGGACGAGATAAGGATGCGAGTTGTTACGGCCAATATGAGGTCGCAACCAGGTTCTTGTAGAGGAACAAAGTACTAGTATTCCGACCCGAATTCGGTAGATGCTTTCACAGGAGTAGGCTTGGTAATGCAAGTAAAACATGGGAGGAATTGAAAGGAGTACGACACTTCAACCTTTATCAATATATTCACATATTATCACCTTAAATAGAATCATAAACGAAGTATTACTACAATGATATATACACGTGTCGCTCTCATAAGACACTAAGCGCTCCTCGATGCTCATGCAATGCAGCCTTGTCAACTTAGGTGTTCCTCAACACACAGTACCGTCCTCAACCAGTACTTGGCACACCAACGAGTCTACCCTAGCCATGGGCCACCCTATCTACAGTCTCACTAGGTGCTCCTTGTGAACACCCACAATCACTCTCCAGCCTGGTGCTGGCAGGGAACATCAGCCTCGCGCTGCTGGGCCTCTACACGAACAAATACAAGGGTAGCGAACCCCTGGCAGGAGCTTCTTGCAACTAGCTAGTTGCACTCCTCCGTATCACCTCACTGTCGGTCGTCTCTTTCTCTTGCCAGTCCCGGGATACGGCAAATTGTCACTGCCATTTCACAGGCAGACAGCAGATACTACTCAGTTCCTCTTCGGCGGCGGCTCACTGCTCACATAAAGCAGAATGGAGTAGAGAGATAATAGGCTGCCCTGAGTAGACTGATTGTCATCGTACCACTGCAGCCCTACGTCGTCTCTGTGGATACAGACACGTCATCAGTAACCTGGCCGGTACTTTTGAAACTAGGACATGCTACTTACAGACTCTGACATTGACATACAACTCATATCCCAATAGATGCCCGGGTAGACTGACTGTCATCGTACCACTGCAGCCCTACGTCGTCTCTGTGGATACAGACACGTCATCGGTAACCTGGCCGGTACTTTTGAAACTAGGACAAGCAACTTACAGACTCTGACATTGACATACAACTCATATCCCAATAGATGGCTCTCCCAGTAAACAATTTAAGGTTGCCACAACATATCTGGAAAGTGTTTGAAAGGATTGGAAACGTTTCTTTTCCTGTATCAGATACGGTTTTTCGTTTGGAATTAAATAGGTTTCCAAACTTATAACCAAAACCTACGTATCTAACATTAATTTGAAACGTTGTGACACCTTTACAATCCAAACATGAATCATTCTTAATCCATTCATACACCAATATGAATCTCTTATGAAAGCTTTGAGCCAAATCTGAAACGTTCTCACATCTTTGTGTTTGGTTGAAAATTTAAAGAAATTTAACTTAATGTAAATATTAAAACAAATTTAAGGGTAAAAAAAAATAATTTATACTTCTTTATTATTTACTAACAAATCAGCAAAAATACAACAACATATGACCTATATAAATATATATATCTATATATACACATACATAGCTATAAATATATATATATATATATATATATATATATATATATAATATATATATATATATATATATACATATATATATATATATATGTCGTACCTAGTAGCCAGAACGTACTTCTCAGCCTACTATGCAAGGCCCGATTTGCCTAATAAGCCAAGTTTTCATGAATTAATGTTTTTTCGACTACCTAACCTACCTAACCTAACCTAGCCTAACTTTTTCGGCTACCTAACCAAACCTAACCTATAAAGATAGGTTAGGTTAGGTTAGGTAGGGTTGGTTAGGTTCGGTCATATATCAACATTAATTTTAACTCAAATAAAAAAAAAATGACCTCATACATAATGAAATGGGTAGCATATCATTTCGTAAGAAAAAAAATTGAGAAAATATAATAATTCAGGAAAACTTGGCTTATTAGGCAAATCGGGCCTTGCATAGTAGGCTGAGAAGTACGTTCTGGCTACTAGGTACGACATATATATATATATATATATATATATATATATATATATATATATATATATATATATATATATATAAATAATATATAAAATATCCAAAACCCGGATTTCAAAACCCGGATTTCCCCGCACTTTGCCCTGATGGCATCACCATATACTCATGGAAGGAGGGCAGACAGTTGGTGTGGGACTACACATGTGTATCCACCCTGGCTGACACCTATGTACACTTCGGAGCTGATCAAGCAGGTGGGGCGGCCAACCACAGGGAAACAGCAAAATCTCTCAAATACAGGCGACTGGCAGGTCAATACCTCTTTGTTCCCATAGCGTCTGAGATGCATGGCCCTGGGGCAAGAGTGCTTTGGGATTTCTCAAGGAATTGGGTTCCAAGCTCATTGACGTCACCAGAGACCCAAGGGCTTGCAGTTTTTTGTTTCAGCGCCTCAGTGTGGCGATCCAGAGGGGAAATGCTTGCTGCGTCCTCGGTTCCTGTCCGGAAGCGGAGGAGCTTCAAGAGATCCATAACCTTTAGGCATTTGTCTTGTATGTTTTGTAACCTTTAAATACACAATAAAGCATTAGAAAAAAAAGGAAGGGGGTGGTAGGAGAAAAGCACACAGAAACTGTATTGGAGGGGACCTACATTCCCTCCAATGCGTTATGTGTGATTTCCTCCGAGGCTATGGGTCCCCCTTCTTCCAGCCAGAGGTGGTACTCCCTTCCATATTGTCAAATATATATATATATATATATATATATATATATATATATATATATATATATATATATATATATATATATATGTATATATATATATATATATATATAGTATATGTATATATATATGTATATATATATATGTATATATATATATATATATATATATATATATATATATATATATATATATATATATATATATATATATTGTGACGGTAACGTGTTGGAAATGGTGGTCGGCAGTCTTCCAAATAGCAGGTGTCAATGCTGGGCCACATATAGTTGATTATAAAAAAAAAGAAAAAAAAGAGTGACTGCTTGTCTGATAATCTGTGATAAGGCAAGATACACGAAAACACAAAATATAACAAAAACTTTACTTTAATCTAGAAAACACAAAATAAAATAAAGACGATACCTTGGCTTTTAAATAATGTAAGAAAAAATACATAAAATATATAACAAATTGAAAAGGGGGGAACTGATTACGTTAACAAAATAAATGGTGCTGGGAATATATGCGCTATCTATAAACCTCTTATTTGATCACACGAGGTGGGTCAACTTCAGGTGTTCATAGTAGGAGCACGAGATATATTCTGGCTGCAGAAATGCAAGGGACTCCAACAATAACTGGCGATGATTGTGATTGGCGAGGAACGGGAGTGGTGTGTTGGTTGCCGGCCAATGAAAACGCTGGACGGCCGCAAGTCGCTAGTTAGGCAGTTGAAGGGTTCGGCGCGTCGACCAGGTATGCAGCAGGTGCTGGAGAGAGGGGGGGAGGAGGGAGTTGCTGGAGCGTGTGGCTATCTTGATATATACGTTAAGCCACTACAAAACGTATCTTGCATATTGTTGAGGACGTGATGAAGTGCGAAAATAGCAGGCTAAATCTCTGATAAGAGATTATCGTCACAATATATATATATATATATATATATATATAAATATATATATATATATATATATATATATATATATATATATATATATATATATATAAATATATATAAAACATGTATATATATCACTAAGAACTCTTTAACCCGGCCGAGATTCGAACCCATGCCGTCCAGGATCACCCCTAAACGTACACTGTACCGTGACCACTGCACCAATGATCGTCTATACTTCTAGTGATATATGGCTTGCACGTTCATGCAGCTTTCTCACACAACATTATATAATATATATATATATATATATATATATATATATATATATATATATATATATATATATATATACATATATTTTGGTAGCAGTCTTTCCTGTAGACATATATTATTAATATGACCGAAAAAGTAAGATTAATAATTCTAACACGAATTTTCTCAATATTTCTTATGTTTCTTTTCACTGTTGATGGTAATTGAAAAATCAATTCTCCAAAATTCATTTTTATTTCTAGTCTGACGCGACACTTGAACGCGTTTCTTAATAACTTATTATATTTTCAAAGACTTTTAGTTTACAGACACACAGCAATAACCTGCAAACACTAAACAGAGTTCTTACTTATGCTATGATTTAAACAGCTTTCATTTAATTTTATACCCACATTTTGGGTGAGGTGATATGTTACAACAGTTTTGGATGAGGTTAACAAAACTTTCAACACAGGATAGAACACGAAACAATGGGTATTGAAGGTAAGAGTGGAAGTAACTGCAGAGGGCCTATTGGCCCATATTTCTTGAGGCATCTATATTGGAGCAGAGTCTTGAAGTGGGTAGAATATAGTTGTGCATTAATTGGCATTAATTATAATTAATTATAATTTAGTTATATTATAATTCAAAATTAAAAAATCAATTCTCAAAAATTCATTTTTATTTCTAGTCTGACGCAACACTTGAGCGCATTTCGTAAAACTTATTACATTTTCAAAGACTTTAGTTTACACACACACAACAACTTTAACTGAACAGAGTTTAAACAGCTTTGACTTTCTTTTTTATACCTGCATTTGGGTGAGGTGACATGTTACAATGGTTTTAGATGAGGTGAAAACAAACTTTCAACAAAACACAGAACACGGAACAATGGGTATAAGCTAAAGGGAAGAACAGATCTGTAACTGCAGACGGCCTATTGGCCCATATTTCTTGATGCTTCTATATTGGAGCTGAGTCTTGAAGTGGGTAGAATATAGTTGTGCATTAATTGGCATTAATTATAATTAATTATAATTCAGTCAATTAATGCACAACTATATAGTTGTGCATATATATATATATATATATATATATATATATATATATATATATATATATATATATATATATATATATATGTATGTGAGAAAGCTGCATGAACGCGCAAGCCATATAGCACTAAGAACTCTTTGACCCGGCCAGGATTCGAACCATGCCGTCCAGGATCACCCCTAAACGTACACAGTACCGTGACCACCGCACCAATGATCGTCTATAAGGATTGGTCAGTCTTGGTGCTTGCGCGTTCATGCAGCTTTCTCACACATGTTGAACTCGGTGCGGACCGTGCATGCGCCAGAATTTGATGAAGAACTGTACCCAAATGGATCCATGAGTGTCGTCGGGGGTTGATCAGTCTGGGAGCTTAGTTAATAAGCACCAAGACTGACCAATCCTTATAGACGATCATTGGTGCGGTGGTCAGGGTACTGTGTACGTTTAGGGGTGATCCTGGACGGCATGGGTTCGAATCCTGGCCGGGTCAAAGAGTTCTTAGTGATATATGGCTTGCGCGTTCATGCAGCTTTCTCACACATGTTGAACTCGGTGCGGCCCGTACATGCGCCAGAATTTGATGAAAAACTGTACTCAAATGGATCCATGAGTGTCGTCGGGGGTTGATCAGTCTGGGAGCTTAGGTAATAAGCACCAAGACTGACCAATCCTTATAGACGATCATTGGTGCGGTATTCACGGTACTGTGTACGTTTAGGGGTGATCCTGGACGGCATGGGTTCGAATCCTGGCCGGGTCAAAGAGTTCTTAGTGATATATATATATATATATATATATATATATATATATATATATATATATATATATATATATATATATATTTAAAGTTAAAACTAGCTAGTTTTAGTTAAAAAACTAAAAAACTAGTTTAAAGTTAAAACTAGCTAGTTTTAGTTAAAACTAACTCAAACTAGTTAAAACGAGTTAAAACTAACGTAGATATATGACCAAACATAACTAACCCTACCTAAACTAACTTAACCTATCTAATATATGTATGTATGTATATATATATTATATATATATATATATATATATATATATATATATATATATATATATATATATATACACATATATATGCATACAAGCCTGAATGGTCCCCAGGACTAGATACAACTGAAAACTCACACCCCAGAAGTGACTTGAACCAATACTGCCAGGAGCAACGCAACTGGTATGTACAGGGACGCCTTAATCCGCTTGACCATCATGACCGGACAAAAGGAAGTGATAGCCGAGGCTATATGAACCACTTCCCCGCCGGCACTCGGATGGTAATCTTGGGCATAGCATTTTATCAAATCACCTCATTTTTTGGGGGGCAACACGTGAGGAACACAAATGCAAACAAGCCTGAATGGTCCCCAGGACTAGATACAACTGAAAACTCACACCCCAGAAGTGACTCGAACCCATACTGCCAGGAGCAACGCAACTGGTATGTACAGGGATGCCTTAATCCGCTTGACCATCACGACCAGACAAAATGAGGTGATTTGATGAAATGCTATGCCCAAGATTACCATCCGAGTGCCATCCATATATATATATATATATATATACACACACACACACACACACACACACACACGACGCGGTGATCAGACGGGTCTGGGAAGCTCTTGCGTAGCTAGTGAATTGGGGGAGAAAATCAGTGTATATGCGCATATGAGTGTATATGAGTGATTGAATAATTAGTAAGCTCACTCAAAACCACAAGGAAGTGAAGAAAAACAGTAGAAACAGCATCACTGAAAATAAGTGTTGAGTACATTTGTGGTATTGTGAAATTGTGGAGCCGACATTGTGGAGCTGGAGTGACCTCACCACTAGTGACCTCACCAGCTGGGACGCGACACGCAGAGACCTCACATGTGGACCAGCCGCGTGGTGTACTTTCTCGCCTGTTTGTGCTGCAGATTGAGCAACGTATTGAGGAGCGCCTTTTTTGGCTGGGTTGTTACTGCAATGACACGATCAGGAAGGGGTTCAAGGTCAATCACCAGCAGGGATGAGGAGGAGGACAGATTTATAGACAAATTAATAGGGAAATTTGTAGAGAGAAGGAGCGATTGGATGGTGGATCTAATCCAAGGGATTAAAAGCGAGTTATTTCAGCAAATACAGGTTGAGGTAGAGAGGCAGAAACAAGAACTTATGCTCTATATTCAGGAAGAGATTAGGAAGGGAAGAGAGGACTGGGAAAGGGAATGTGCTCGGATCACAAACGAATTAGGAAGGATTAACAGCATGGCTAAGGACAGAGGATTAGTGGGGGATGGGTTAGTGACTGCGGTTGGGACGGGGAAACCCCAGGGGACAGGCTACCAGCATGACAAAGAATTACTGAGGAGGCGGTCTATTATACTACATGGATTATTCGAATCTGGGGCATCAACAAGACAAGACAGGATAGAGACGGAAAAATATGAATTGCATGAGATATTGAGATGTATTGGAGCAGGGATGGCAGAATACGAGGTGGATATCAGCCGCCGGGTTGGACCTTACAATTGTACCAAAAATAGGCCTGTTCTGGTACAATTCTCCAATGAGGAGGCTGTGGAGTACATAATGAGGAACAAGCATTTACTCAGAGGAAGTGAAACCCATTACAATGTGTTTATAGAGAGGTTTATGACGAAAGATGAGCAAATAGCCTACAAGCATAGGTGGCAAGCACGACACCGAACTAGCCTCTCAGGTAGTTTCACCTCCCAGGTCACATCACAGGTCACCCCCCAGGTCACAACCCAGGTCACCCCCCAGGTCGCATCATCCCCAACTCAGCCCTCCTATACCTCCCCCTGCCTCAGCCCCCCAAAACCCCCCTGCTTCATCACCCCAAACCCCCCCTGTCCATTCCACATTTGCACCTCCCCAACGATTCCCCTGTCCCTCCAACATCACACCTGTCAACGACCCCAGTGGGTCAAGCCATGCCCTCCCCAAACCCACCTTCCCATCCCCCCTCCCTACTACCCCTTCCCACACCCCTGCCCCTTCTCTTCCACTGCACCCCTCTTACACTCACCCCAAACCCCACCCAACCCTCACCCCTCCTATGCACCTTCAGCCCACATTTAACCCCCTCACCTTGTGACCCCCTAACACCTTCCCCCATCTCCCTCTTCCCCTCTTCTACATTCCTAACTAATACGCCCTCTCTTCCACTCCCAGCACCCATGCTCCATTCTCCTCTCAGCCCTCTGTCCTCAATATCCCTCTCCCCCCCAACTTCTCAACCTCTATCTGACTCTCAGTCTCACTCTATTTCTCAATCCCCACATGCTATTCAGACCCCTAACTTTCAGACCCATTATGCCCTTCCTACCCCCCTAGATGCCCAGACCCCATTCGCCTACCAGGCACTCCCAGGCACCCCCCTAGCACCCCCCATTCACCCCACAGCCCCCACTCGCCCCCCATTCAACCCCACAGCCCCCACTCGCCCCCCAGACACCCACCAGTCCCCCCCAGACCCCCAGTGAAAGGGGGAACTCAGACACCCGAGTTTCCAAGAAGAGTCTCAAGGTGTGGTACACCAATGCTGATGGGGTAGCCAATAAAGCAGAAGAGATAAAAGAAAGAGTTAGTGAGGCAGACCCAGACATAGTGGCAATAGTGGAAACTAAAATAAATGACATGATCTCGGATGCAATCTTTCCGGAGGGGTACCAGGTGATAAGAAAAGAAAGGACACAGAGACAGGGAGGAGGAGTGGCACTCCTAATAAAGCGGAAATGGAAGTTTGATGAGCTGGAAAATCCGGGTACCAATGAAAGCACGAGCTCCATACATGGAACTCTGACAGTGGATGGGAAGAAGATTGTAATCTTGATACTCTACAATCCCCCACCAAACAGTAGAAGGCCCAGGCAGGAGTACGAGGACAGCAACAAGGCATGTATAGATGAACTGCAGAGGGCAGCAACAATAGCGCATAGAATGAAGGCGAAGCTACTGGTCATGGGGGACCTAAACCACGGAGAGATAGATTGGGAAACGAGGAATCCCCATGGCGGGGAGGAGACCTGGGGAGCGAAGCTGGTAGACGTTATTGACAGGAATTTCCTAACACAGCATGTGAAGGAAGATACTAGGGAAAGAGGAGGGATACGCCCAGCCTATTAGATCTCATCTTCACCCAGAATGTAGAAGACATCGAGCAGTTGGAACATGAAATACCACTAGGAGCCAGTGACCATTGTGTCCTAGTCTTTGACTACATGATGGAGCTTAAAATTGTGACCAACGGTCAAGAGGTACGGGGAAGGAGAATTGATTACAGAAAAGGGGACTACAGAAGGATAAGGGACTACCTGGGAGAAGTGCAGTGGGAGGAAGAGCTTATAGGAAAAACAGTGCAAGGTATGATGAACCAAGTCATATTGAAATGCAAAGAGGCTGAAGAGAGATTTATTCCAACAATAAAGGAAAAAAGCAGGAGGGAATATAATAACCCATGGTTTGATAGACAATGTAAGGAAGCAAAGGTGAGAAGCAGGAGGGAGTGGAGGAAGTACAGAAGACAAAGGACAGAGGACAACAGGATTAGATGTAACAGAGCTAGGAATGATTACATTAACATAAGACGAATGTCGGAAAAAAATTATGAGAATGATATTGCAGTCAAAGCGAAAAAGCAACCTAAATTACTACATAGCCATATAAGAAGGAAGATGTCGGTAAATGACCAAGTGACAAGACTGAGGAAAACAGAAGGGGCATATACAGAAAGCGACAAGGAAATCTGCGAGGTACTGAATGCAAATTTCCATGGAGTGTTCACAACCGAGCCTGAGCAGCTCCCATTGTTAGAAGCGATTACCCTAAATGACAGACTATCAGACATAGAGGTGACAGCAGAGGAGGTAATGAAACAGTTGACAACACTGGATGCAAACAAAGCTGTTGGACCAGACAAAGTATCACCGTGGATACTTAAAGAGGCAGCGCAGGCTCTCAGTGTGCCTCTGGCAATGATCTTTAATGAGTCACTTATGTCGGGAGAATTGCCCAGTTGCTGGAAGGAGGCAAATGTCGTACCGATTTTCAAGAAAGGTGACAGGGAGGAGGCACTTAACTACAGACCCGTATCATTGACAAGCATCCCCTGCAAATACTTGAAAGAATAATTAGGCTAAGACTTGTTGAGCACCTGGAGAGCATTGGGTTTGTAAACAAGCACCAACATGGTTTCTGGACAGGGAATCATGCCTAACAA
>WNGS01035285.1:0-13595 GCA_020271785.1 Procambarus virginalis | reverse complement strand
CAAGCAGCAGCAAGACGGAAGTGGACCATTAACCTAAGCGTTTTCTATGTCTTCAGAAGGGTGTGTGTACTGGCCACCTTTCACTAGCTAACTGTATTTCCATGTAGCTGGTGTGGGCATATCTTCCGGAGTAAGATGATAGAGAGGAGGGAACAGCTGGAGTCATTATTTTTAACTTTTTCTCACCCAATGCAGCTGTTGGTGATCCATGACGTCCATTAGTTCCCCCCTACAGGAGGTTTTGGGACATAGTTCGGCCATACAACAGGAAGTGTGGAGGAGGGTGGAGAGCAGAGTCTCTTAAGATGTACCAGTTGGCGGATAAGGTCTGTTTTATGTAACAAATGCATGGAAGAGGACAGTCCAGGACGGATGTAGACCATTACCCACGTACCCTTAAGCGTTTTCAAAGACCACAGAGAGGGTGTGTGAGTGTACTGCCCACTGCTCAGAGCTAAACTGAAAGTATTTCCTTGTAACTGCGATCTTATCTCCTCCTCCCAGAGGGTGCGCAATGACTGCCGTTACTTCCTCCTACCCAATGCGGTTTCGTTAAGGAAAGGGAGATGTAGCTAGCAGCAGTGGGGTCTCACTATTCCACTTACCATCCCCTCGCACTGGGGGAGTGGCGGTAATGGGGTGTACCATCCATCCATCCATCCATCCATCTCTTCTCTCTCTCTCTCTACATTATATGTGGGGTTACACAATGTGTTAAGAACTACCTACGTGATGCTAGACAATCCAATCTCACACAAGGCAGTCATATGGGTCAAGGACTGATCCCTCAATTCATTTTTAGCTAAACAAGTTACAATCATGCAGACGACAGCTCAGAAGCCCTTGACCTTGACTCGTCAGCATCTGTCAATTCTGACTGGTTACCACGTCAGGCGTAGCGGCTGACTGCGCAGTGTCACCCATTCATTGACGCGTGAGTCGTGATCACTACCTACAATTTTGTTAACTATGATCCCAACATCAGCTGTCCCAATAAATATCATTGAAATGTAAGCGTGTTTTTCTCAATCTCCATCACCTCTTCTTCCTACACCGTTACTGCAGACCTTGTAACACACAACGTCACACACCATTCATATATAAGTCAATGCGGAAAAACATAGTCTTGATACTATTATTAAATTGACTTGTTCATTATCCACGAGTTCAAGATCGTCTCACAGCCTTGAAATCAGACCTACATTATCCAAATGTAAACAGACCGAATGAGTCGATAGTGAAATAGCTCTGACTTGTAACACAGTCAATCTTTCTTCTATCCAAATAAATAACATTTGAAAAATGTATGTCTGTCTACTCATTCTGTCTCGTTAGGGACTGACCTTGCGTCTTTCCATAGCGGGAGTTTTCACTCATCAGCCATTAGTAATCGTTCGATCCAGCAGAAAAAAAAAAGAGACTGCTGACAGTGTGACAGTTTTAACCTAACGTAACGTGGAACTCATCATCTTTTCAGCAGTCCAAATAACATTATGAAAAGTAAGTGAGACTTAGTCCAGCTCAATTACATGTCTTATTATTATATAATTGTGAAATAAGCACAGATGAGTTTGGGGAGACATGTTCACCACCTATAAATTCTAGATAGAAAAAAAACAGAGACTGGTGTTAACATAGTGGATGGAAAAAAAGTTTATCATTCTCTTAATACGTTTTTATTCAATAACTGACAGACATTACATATTTTTCTTGACAGACTTTTATTCAACAACTGGTAAACATATCACATCATAATGCAGTCACATGGTGTTAGCATAGTGGGTGGAAAAATAGTTTATTCAATAACCGATAGGCATAATATAAGACACATATTTATCTTGGTAAGACAATAACTGGAAGACATAACATAAGAGACTTACATATTTATCTTGCTAAGATAGATTAACCACTAATCGTCTTCATTTTTTTTTCAACTATTATGAGTTGTTTTCCATTTTTTTTAACACCATGGCTAAGTGAGCCAGAGCTGAGTAGTAGTTAACCTCCCATTCAAGCTGCTCATCTGGATTCAAGTCAACACTGTCAATCATACCCAACCCATAAGGAATTTTAACGCGCTTGATTGAATTATGACGCTTAGTCATGCTTAAAATTTGATTAATGCATAATTTAAAGCTCCATCGTCTCTTGATCTTAGTATCATTGCGGAGTCCCTCCATTATACAATCTCTATCCTCCTCACACTGTTCTAATAGAATTTTTTTGCTATCAGCATTATTTTCTATTGGCGGGCCTGCGCCATACCGGGTCACAATAGCTATAACATGTGGTACGCTTCCCGGTGACGGAGAAGGAGAAAAGACCGCGCCTCCTACTTTGATGCGGTCAGTCTCCACCACATAGTTACTTAATGGTTGAATCGCTCGTTGTAGTCGTGTATAAGGATACCTCTCCCAGATCTCGCATGACATTCCTCCTGAATGGGCGTGAATTGAAGGAATATCATACACTATACAATCACCAGGACGGAACTCATCCAATGCTAGATAATCACCTTCTACTTTACAGTCTTTAAGACATGATAGCTTATGAAGCATATACCTTGAACACATCTTGTCAGATATTAAACGCAAGTTTGCGGATGTAAGGATTATATACAGTATAGAGTTACCATTTACTCTTTTCATTCCTCTATTACATCTGTAAACACACTCAACTGTTAAAGTGGAAAAATAAACACAGAGTATATTATTTTTTTTATTAATTGCAAACAAAGGAAAAATGGTAACAATAGTAAATAAATAAAATGAGTAGATTATATATATTTCTAGTCGACTGTTAAATCAATGAGTTCAATATCTCCTGTGAGGTCTATTATAGGCACAGCTCTGCAAGGAGGTTTTGTAGTTTCACATTCAGCCTCGACCACATCCACGTTCGAATTGTTGTTATTCATCCGATGATAAGCAGAGGCAACGCCTTCACTTAACTTATGTGTAAGCACACCGTGTGTAGGCAATGCTGCAGGGATTGCATTCCTCGCGGAGTCAACCATCACAAATTTCAACCCGCGACGCTGGTAATGCTGCTCCAACTTCAACATTATGGGTAGATATTTCAGTCTCCATACTTCTTGATTGTAGCTCTTCCAATACTGACCACAGCCCATCCCAAGTCCAAAGGGGAAAATTATGCGATTAATTTTATATTCTTCTTCTCTTGTTAAGATGACTGCGAAGGCCTTACGCAGAGATTTTGTAAACCAATAGCGACGCATTTCTTCTGTATCCAACTGTAAGCCTCTGTAGTAGTGCGGGTCGGTAGCATTTAACGTCTTGATTTCCTTCATCGTCATGTTTAGGGGTTTAGACGATTTCCCTCCGGCGTGATGTGATATTAATCCAATGAGGTGAGGTAGATGAGGGTCGTCACCAATTCGATTGTTGAATTGAGGGGGTTCACCATAGACTATCTCTCCAGGCATGACTCGATCTCTTCTCTCTGCACGATTTTTGTAGGGTAGTTTGCTCCGATGAATGCGAGCATAAGGATAACGAGTCCATAATTCTTCAACCACCTCACTCATCATCACGCTAGTGGCGTCCATATCGTAGATGATGCAATCGGAGTAAGAGTACTCCGAAAAAGATGAAAGGCTGCCAGCTACAGTCGTCAACATCTTAGCTGATGAGTAGAGTAGAGGAAGTGAGACGGAGAGCGGTGAGCAGTCACCCTTTATACGGTTGTGCGAAGGTTAGTGGGTTTCCTGTTTTGTTTCGTCCCTGTTTCCCTGGGACAGGCTAAAATCACTTTGACGTTATAAGGTTTTAAACTCCCCTGCATATTTTGAATAATGGGGAGGTAAGCACTTTCCCACTCTACATCTTCACAACGACCTGACATACCTACACCCCAAGGGAGAATAACTTTCTTGATCTCCTCAGTATCTTCAATATACAATATGAGTTCTTCTAAAGATTTCGCCAAGTATAACAAGCGATTTTCTTTCGTATCAGCACGCAAACCTTTAACCATAGCGTAATCTTTTGATTTATCGGTAATGGCTTGAGCAATAGCATTCCTCTCAATAGGCTTCCCTAATCCATACTGAGTTGCCAAGGCTACTATGCTTGGTCCTTGACTGCCTCTGCTGATGTGAATGGATCCAGGTGTTGGACGGTCTTCTCTGATGCATCTCTTTAGATTATACAATTGCGTTCTGGCGTAAGCGGTGGCGTGAGGATACTTATCAGCAATGTCCTGCGACATGCCGTAGGGGGAGCATGATATGCAATTTACAGAGTAGACAATGCAGCACTCTCGATTGTTAAACTCCTCATCCGTCATGTATCCCTGATGAATTTCTACAGAGTTCATTTTGGCTATGGAGATCTTTTCCCCAACGCGATATATATGAAACACAGGGATGTGATGCGCGGGCAGTAATGAATTAGTATGATCTAGCCACCCCCCTTTTTATCCTCATCGGGGCGTGTGTGGCACGCGCGCAGGCTCTCAGGTTAGTTTCCAGTTACTGATTAACCTCACTCTGTAGCTATGTATTTTTATATTATTTATTTATATAATAAATATATATATTATTATTATTATTATTTAATAAACGTGGATTATAGTCCATTCTAGCAGTAAGATTGGTGTAATGCTATAATCTCAACAATGAGGTTTTATATTGACTTTGCACTACGCTTGGATTTTTCTAAGTTGAGGAGAGCTAGGTATATTCCTTCACATCTCGTTCACTATAGAAATTAGTCTAAGGCCGTGGTGTGTATATAACACATTTATCTCCGACAAAACTACTCTCCCTGGGCGGGTGTTTATAGTGTGTGTAAACTTCAATCCACTACTGGATTGAAGTTTAATCTATCTACTGGATAGATCAGATTAGATTTTTTTCACATCAACGCGAAGCTGACTATTTCATCTTTCCTACCAGCTCTGCTTAAACTAGTTGAGATTACCTTTAAGCCGATACATAGATCTCTCAATGAATATGTAGCGAAATGTGTCACCCCTTTCTCGAGGATAAATAGGTCGGGAAAGGTCCGGTCTTTACCACAATTTCGAGTGTTCGACCAGCATGGACGTCTTTCGCACCAAAACATTCCGCAGCATGGAACGATTGCGTTGTGAGCAGATGAGACTAGACACTTTTGTGGGATGGCGTCTTGACTGGCTTTTGCCCAGGGATTTAGCGAGCGATGGATTCTACTTCACCAAATCTGTGGACTACTGCATATGCAGTTTCTGTTATACTTTAATAGGTGGCTGGGTGGAGGGGGAGGACACCCCTCGCAGTCGACATGTAGTTGCAGCACCTTACTGTCCGTTCATCTGTGGAAAACGCACTGAAAATGTTAGCATTGCGCTAAGCAACACTGTCTACGCCTACGGATTGAATTTCACCTATTCCGTCCTGCAACTGGAAAGCGTGGGAAATTCAACTAACAATTGTAAGTACCCAACACAATTATGTGTGATCTCTTAGTCTCTGTGAATAACGTTTGGTTGTATAGTCATTGTGAGTATCCTGATAATAAGATGTGTGTGTGTGTGTGTGTGTGTGTTTGAACACAGTTATCTTTCATGTTGCCTTTATAGGTGTGGCGAGTGTGTGTGTATATATATATATATATATATATATATATATATATATATATATATATATATATATATATATATATATATATATATATTATTTATTATTATTATTTGTTTTAATAATTCTAGCTGCTGTGGAATGGAGCGGAGAAAACTCAGGAATTCTACCATTCTCTATACCCATATACCCAGAGATGGCAGGGTATAAGACTCGTTTGGCAACATTTGGAATCATCTGGCCTGATATGAGTGGACAGTCTCCAGCAGAATTGTCCCGTGCTGGCTTTTTCTCTTGTGGTGTGTATTGGAAGATATTATTATTATTATTATTAGTAATATTATTATTATTATCACCATTATTATTATTATTATTATTGTCTTAATGTATTCACGCGAGTCAAGTCAGTTTGAGGCGTCCTAGTATTTATTTATTTATTTATTTATTTATTTATATACAAAATATTTTTCTTTTTTCTTAGGAGTTGGAGACCATATACGGTGCTTTTATTGTGGTGGTGGACTTGTTAACTTCGAACCTTCGGACAACCCCTGGACACTCCACGCACGATATTATCCAGACTGCGTCTACTTAAATTCGAAGAAGGACCGAGCTTTCATTAAAAATGCGGTCCCTTTCTCACCTCCTCGACTGACAAAACCCGTTGATGAAACACTGATTAACGCGCTCCTGCTAGGACTTGACTATTTCAACGCTCTCGCTACTACAGTGTGATTCCCATACATTGCCCTGCGAGCTGCGCTAAGAGAATACCTCAAGATAAAAAGGGATATATTACCTCTCCTCGGCGAATCTAACTGTGAAGAGGTGATGTTATGGTTTTTAGATCGAGTGGAAGAATGTGAGGACGCAGATGAGGTAGCTGATTCTCCCTTAGAAGTATTATTATCCCAAGGTGTTATCTCCCACCACCAAGTTCCCGCAGTAGTGGGGGTAGATGAACGTGTAGATGTTGTTGCGGAAGAGAATGCAATGCCTGGTGTTGGTAGGTTTTATTGCAAGGTATGTTTCACCCGAGAAATAAACACTGTTCTCATCCCCTGTAGACATATGGTAATATGTTTGGATTGTGTAACGAGATGTGTCAAATGTCCTGTATGTCGAGGAGATGTGGTACATCTACTTCTTCCTATTATCTCTTAATAAACAAATCTAAAGTTGATTCTTTTATATTATCCTTATTAATTATTTTTATTATTATCGTTGTGTGTGAGTGTGTGGTAAGGAGGCACCCTCGACCTCTTGAAAGGGGGTATATAGCCCGCCCTGACCTGGTAGGGTAAACACTCCGTCCAAGATGTCCGCACGAGCCTCTGCTTCCGGTGTAGCCTCTACTCCTCACTCGGATGGTGATGAGCGCCTAGGTCAAGCCTTGGCAATAATACGTGGTATGTTTCCCTTAAGTCTAGATATAACATGCTAAGAGGTTTTCTTGTTCTTTGCTGATGTTGTTGTAGTAGTAACAAATAATAACAATAATGGGGAGAGTGTGAGTGTGTGTGTGTGTGTGTGTGTGTGTGTGTGTGTGCTAGTAATGTAAACTTCTTTTTAGATTATCTGGAGAATGCTAGCAGCCGCGGTGTGGGTAGCAGCAGCAGCAGCAGCAGCAGAACCACCTCCGGGGGAATATTTTCATATTCCTGGGGAATACTCACATACACACAAACACCGGGGAGGTGGTTGTGACCTCTCCCCCTACTCCAGACGACCACGGTGTTAGCCCTCCCTCCCACCTTGGTGATGGTGAGCGTAGCGACCAGGGCGTTGCTGGTGTCAGCCCCACTGGTGCCACACTCACCACAAGTGCTTGTCTCCCTACACACACCACTACCACACTCGCTACTGCTCCTGCTGATGGAGATCATTGTGATAGAAGTAGTAGTAGTAGTAATAACACTATCCCTCATTGTGTACTCGCTGACAAGACTGCTGATGAGAGGGGGAATAACACATTATATTTTATGAATACCGTTGAAGAGGTGCTGTCCCCCAGCCTTTTAACTGGAGGGTGTAGAGTAGGGAATGACATTGCTACTACTAGTACTACTGGCAATAATAGGACTGAAGAAGAAGTTGTAAGAACGAGTGTGGATATTTCACAGGGGGGAGAGTATCCAGACCTCTTGACTATGAGTGAAGGCCTTGATGATGCGGTGTTTGCCACTATTTCTCTCTCAGAGGATAACCCCGCTACTCAGACCGAAAATGATTTAAATGTAGAAGCATTACTGGATGAGCGTATAATGCTTACAGATAGTCAACAACGTGGCTTGCTAACAGACATTGATATGAATCTTTTCCTAAACCCACAACTTAGTTCGCTCCAAGACATGACTACAAACAATAAGCCTAAACATAGCTCTCACCCCTCCTCATCCACAATCCGTAACTATAAACTAAGTTCACACAAACCTACATCTCGGGCTAGAGGCCGTGGTGAATGGAACACTATGACTCAGTCGGTGATAATAAGCAGTGATGACGAAAACTTAACCCCTCTGCGAAGGATACGAGTTGAGGATAATTTTAATAGCCCCAGCTATATTGATAGCACCAGTGACAGTGATAACGAGGTTGAGCGTGAAATAATCGCACCTCCCCCACCCAAACGACCGATGAAACGATGTGTTAATCGTCTGACTATAGAAAAAAAACCTTCCAAGCCTAAAGCTAAAAAGAACTTTTTGAAAAACCGCTGAAATCCAGTAGTCATGTAACCGCATTATGTTATGTTGTGTTATCTTCATGTGGGTGTGTTATGATGTGATATGTCTTCCAGTTATTGTCTTACCAAGATAAATATGTGTCTTATATTATGCCTATCGGTTATTGAATAAACTAATTTTCCACCCACTATGCTAACACCATGTGACTGCATTATGATGTGATATGTTTACCAGTTGTTGAATAAAAGTCTGTCAAGATAAAAATATGTAATGTCTGTCAGTTATTGAATAAAAACGTATTAAGAGAATGATAAACTTTTTTTCCATCCACTATGTTAACACCAGTCTCTGTTTTTTTTCTATCTAGAATTTATAGGTGGTGAACATGTCTCCCCAAACTCATCTGTGCTTATTTCACAATTATATAATAATAAGACATGTAATTGAGCTGGACTAAGTCTCACTTACTTTTCATAATGTTATTTGGACTGCTGAAAAGATGATGAGTCTGTTTTTTTCTATCTAGAATTCATAGGTAGTGAACATGTCTCCCCAAACTCATCTGTGCTTATTTCACAATTATATAATAATAAGACATGTAATTGAGCTGGACTAAGTCTCACTTACTTTTCATAATGTTATTTGGACTGCTGAAAAGATGATGAGTTCCACGTTACGTTAGGTTAAAACTGTCACACTGTCAGCAGTCTCTGTTTTTTTTCTGCTGGATCGAACGATTACTAATGGCTGATGAGTGAAAACTCCCGCTATGGAAAGACACAAGGTCAGACCCTAACGAGACAGAATGAGTAGACAGACATACATTTTTCAAATGTTATTTATTTGGATAGAAGAAAGTTTGACTGTGTTACAAGTCAGAGCTATTTCACTATCGACTCATTCGGTTTGTTTACATTTGGATAAGGTAGGTCTGATTTCAAGGCTGTGAGACGATCTTGAACTCGTGGATAATGAACGAGTCAATTTAATAATAGTATCAAGACTATGTTTTTCCGCATTGACTTATATATGAATGGTGTGTGACGTTGTGTGTTACAAGGTCTGCAGTAACGGTGTAGGAAGAAGAGGTGATGGAGATTGAGAAAAACACGCTTACATTTCAATGATATTTATTGGGACAGCTGATGTTGGGATCATAGTTAACAAAATTTGTAGGTAGTGATCACGACTCACGCGTCAATGAATGGGTGACACTGCGCAGTCAGCCGCTACGCCTGACGTTGGTAACCAGTCAGAATTGACAGATGTTGACGAGTCAAGGTCAAGGGCTTCTGAGCTGTCGTCTGCATGATTGTAACTTGTTTAGCTAAAAATGAATTGAGGGATCAGTCCTTGACCCATATGACTGCCTTGTGTGAGATTGGATTGTCTAGCATCACGTAGGTAGTTCTTAACACATTGTGTAACCCCACATATAATGTAGAGAGAGAGAGAGAGAGAGAGAGATGGGTGGATGGATGGATGGATGGAAGGATGGGTGGATGGATAGATGGGTGGATGGATGGAGTGATGGGTGGATGGATAGGTGGATGGATGGAGGGATTTGTGGATGGATGGGTGGATGGTACACCCCATTACTGCCACTCCCCCAGTGCGAGGGGATGGTAAGTGGAATAGTGAGACCCCACTGCTGCTAGCTACATCTCCCTTTCCTTAACGAAACCGCATTGGGTAGGAGGAAGTAACGGCAGTCATTGCGCACCCTCTGGGAGGAGGAGATAAGATCGCAGTTACAAGGAAATGCTTTCAGTTTGGCTCTGAGCAGTGGGGCAGTACACTCACACACCCTCTCTGTGGTCTTTGAAAACGCTTAAGGGTATGTGGGTAATGGTCTACATCCGTTCTGGACTGACCCCTTCCATGCATTTGTTACATAAAACAGACCTTATCCGCCAACTGGTACATCTTAAGAGACTCTGCCCTCCCACCCTCCTCCACACTTCCTGTCTTGTATGGCCGAACTATGTCCCAAAACCTTCTGTAGGGGGGAACTAATGGACGTCATGGATCACCAACAGCTGCATTGGCTGAGAAAAAGTTAAAAATAATGACTCTCATCTTAACTCCGGAAGATATGCCCACACCAGATACATGGAAATACAGTTAGCTAGTGAAAGGTGGGTGGTACACACACCCTTCTGAAGACATAGACATAAAACAGACCTTCTCTGCCTACTGCTGCTGCATCTCATTCACATCTTAAGTGCCTCTCCTCTCTGTCTGTCTGTCTGTCTGTCTGTCTGTCTGTCTGTCTGTCTGTCTGTCTGTCTGTCTGTCTGTCTGTCTGTATGTCTGCCTCTTTCTTTCTCTCCTACCCTCCTGGCACTTCATGGGTAATGGATGTCAAAAACCACAATTGACCCTAAACACTCTCCAGCCATGGGGGAATCCTACCCTCCGGTCTGTCTGTCTGTCTGTCTGTCTGTCTGTCTGTCTGTCTGTCTGTCTGTCTGCTGCCTTCTTTCTCTCCTACCCTCCTGGCACTTCATGGATAATGGATGTCAAAAACCACAAATGACCCTAAACACTCTCCAGCCATGGGGGAAGCTCCCCTCACTCTCCCTCCCAATCTACCTGTCTACAGATTGGATGATTGGCTAGGATGACCAGAAGCTTGGATGGACTGAATGAAAGCCTTTTCCCATCTGTCTGCTAGCTAAACTACTAAGAAGTCTTATTATTATTATTATCGTTGTAAATCGCTTAAGTGTTTAATAAAAGAATATGTGGACCTGGTCCGTACCACTCTAGAAGGTAAGGGAGGGGAGGGAGAGGGGTGTCCCACTCTAGAAGGTAAGGGAGGGGAGGGGGAGGGGTGGCACATAGCTTCCATCCCCTACCCAACATGACACTCTCTCAAGTGCTACCTAAACGGAAGCTGACAAAACCACAAACCACAAATAGCTCTAAACACTCTCACGCCGAGGGGAAGCTCCCCTCACTCTCCCTCAGACTCCCTATCCCCTCCCTCCCCTACCCCAACAACATATGTTGGGCCTTCTAGAGCACTCTCCTCATACTCTAGCGAATAGCAATACATAGTCATTTTTAATTATGACTATTATGTACGCACATGATTAAGTCTACGGAAAACAAACATACATATTCATTTACTCTTATCAACATAACCACATACCACATAGCCCTACATACTCCCCTACCCCCCAAACAACATGACCCCAATCTTCCCTGACCACATACCCAAACACCGGACTCTCACACGCGTCCGACACGCCCCAACTTCCGGGAAAATCCCCTTACAACATTATGTGGCTACATAACTGAGCACCACATGGCCAGCTGGCTCTAATGAGCTCACCTGCCCAGATGGTGCGCGGTGCCGTAGTCGTCATTTACACTACTTTGCTCAAGCTCCTCATTCTTGCTCAAGCTCCTCATTCCTGCTCAAGCTCCTCATTCCTGCTCAAGCTCCTCATTCTTGCTCAAGCTCCTCATTCTTGCTCAAGCTCCTCATTTTTGCTCAAGCTCCTCATTCTTGCTCAAGCTCCTCATTCCTGCTCAAGCTTTTCATTCCTGCTCAAGCTCCTCATTGCTGCTGTCACTAGCGGTATAGGTAAACAGCGAGTGTATCCAGGTGTGTCTTGCAGTGTAGACCCAACCACTGCAAGATGCAAGACAGTGGAGCGCGGCCCGGCCAGGTTGCACATGGAGAATCCCTCACAAGACTCCTGGAATATCTTCCAGGGGAAAACAGACAGTTTTTAGTAATCGTAAGATGTTTTCTTGTGTGTGTCTCTATCTCCACTCCTCCGCCCTTCTTGAAATTCTATATATTTCTTCCTTTCACAGTTTCTCATGTTATTATCCTTCATATTTTTACTTTCTATAGCAACCTGTTTCCCGTTTTCTGTTTATAGTGATTTGTTGTATATATTTTTGTCTGTAATTGTTCTTATTATATTTATTCTTTTGAAGCTTTGGCTCTGTCGTGTCCACCTTGTTGTGTTGTTTCTGGTGGTCGACGACGGCGGTTTGTGTGGGTGGTGGACAGTCGTGCCCCACACACCTGTTGCTACACACCTGTCACTACACACCTGTCGCTGTTGTCGCTACCAACACTCTACAGGACCAGAGGTCCTATAGTTACCAGCACTCTACAGGACCAGAGGCTCTATAGTTACCAGCACTCTACAGGACCAGAGGCCGTATAGTTACCAACACTCTACAGGACCAGAGGCCCTATAGTTACCAACACTCTACAGGACCAGAGGCACTATAGTTACCAACACTCTACAGGACCAGAGGCCCTATAGTTACCAGCACTCTACAGGACCAGAGGCCCTATAGTTACCAACACTCTACAGGACCAGTGGCCCTATAGTTACTAGCACTCTACAGGACCAGAGGCACTATAGTTACCAACACTCTACATGACCAGAGGCCCTATAGTTACCAACACTACAGGACCAGAAGCCCTATAGTTACCAACACTCTACAGGACCAGTGGCCCTATAGTTACTAGCACTCTACAGGACCAGAGGCACTATAGTTACCAACACTCTACAGGACCAGTGGCCCTATAGTTACCAACACTCTACAGGACCAGAGGCCCTATAGTTACCAGCACTCTACAGGACCAGAGGCCCTATAGTTACCAACACTCTACAGGACCAGTGCCCCTATAGTTACTAGCACTCTACAGGACCAGAGGCACTATAGTTACCAGCACTCTACAGGACCAGATGCCCTAGTTACCAACACTCTACAGGGCCAGAGGCACTATAGTTACCAACACTCTACAGGACCAGAGGCCCTATAGTTACCAACACTCTACAGGACCAGAGGCACTATAGTTACCAACACTCTACAGGACCAGAGGCCCTACAGTTACCAACACTCTACAGGACCAGTGCCCCTATAGTTACTAGCACTCTACAGGACCAGAGGCACTATAGTTACCAGCACTCTACAGGACCAGATGCCCTAGTTACCAACACTCTACAGGGCCAGAGGCACTATAGTTACCAACACTCTACAGGACCAGAGGCCCTACAGTTACCAACACTCTACAGGACCAGAGGCCCTATAGTTACCAACACTCTACACGACCAGAGGCCCTATAGTTACCAACACTCTACAGGACCAGAGGCCCTATAGTTACCACACTCTACAGGACCAGAGGCCCTATAGTTACCAGCACTCTACAGGACCAGAGGCCCTATAGTTACCAACACTACAGGACCAGTGGCCCTATAGTTACTAGCACTCTACAGGACCAGAGGCACTATAGTTACCAACACTCTATAGGACCAGAGGCCCTATAGTTACCAACACTCTACAGGACC
>WNGS01035266.1:0-10527 GCA_020271785.1 Procambarus virginalis | reverse complement strand
CATCACTAAGAGAGAGAGAGGAGAGCAACAGAGAGCAAAGAAACAAAGGTGAAGAAGGAACACAGCACGCTAAAAAAGCACAGAGTCAGGATCAGGGTCAGCAAAGTCAGGATTAGGGGGCCATGGGTAAACTGAGTAAAGAAGGAGGGCAAGAAGCGGAAGGACGGACCAGAGGTGGACAGCAGGGCCTGGAGGAGAAGGAAGGGGAGGAGGGGGAGCAGAAAGAGGGGAGCGCACCTCAGCAAGGGCAGTAACCGAGATGGAACTGGGGGCTAAAGAAACCCCCACAGTAGGAACAGGGGGCACCACCACCGAAGCGGGAGGGGAAGGAACGATAGAAGCAGAGATAGGGGCGAAGAAGAAAGCGAAGCTTTCTTACCGACAGGGGAGGAGGAAGGAGAGAGAGCCAGGTTTCCGCTTCCGACTCAAAGAAACAGGCGTCCCAGCAGCAACGTACTGGGCAACAGACTCCAGAGTCTCGATAGGAGAAGAAGAGCGAGAGCGAACAACACAACCATCAGGAGAGCAATGGACGTCTGCCCGCACAGTCAGGCGGCGTGGAGAGCCAAGAGACGGAGGAGAAGGACTAGTAGGAGAGGAAATAGAAGACACAGGAGATGTGACAGACTGGGTAGAATGAAGGGGAGCCCTAGACAGAACCAGGAGGGGGACCCTTCGGGACAGAACTGAGGGAAACAGGGGAGGCAGTGGTGGGCGTGTCTGGGTCTAAGGCTCGGAAACGGTTGTGAGACTGAGGAAGGCGGGAAGGACGAGGAGGGGAAGAGCGCACCACTCGAGCATAGGAGACACCAGCGAAAGAGGGGAGACGATGAACTTTGCGCCGAGCCTCAGGAAAAGACAAACGGTCCCGGTGCTTCAAGTTGAGGACAGCCGCCTCAAGTTTGTAACGAACACACGCACGGAAGAAGGTAGGGTGGGCCTCACCGCAATTGAGGCAGCGGGCCTGGGGAGAAGTGCACTCCAACTTAGAGTGACCCTCGCTTCCACACAGGGGACAGAGAGACAGGACTTAGAGCACCTGAGGGTACCATGACCAAACTTCCAGCACTTACCGCAGAGCCGAGGAGATGGAATATACTCCTGAACGGAGCACCTGGCACCAGCGAGAATAACAGAGGATGGAAGGGTCCTACCATCAAAGGTAACCTTCACAACCCGAAGAGGCAGACGGCGATGACCACGAGGGGGACGAATAAATGTATCCACTTGGAGGACAGAATGACCTTGGGCCTCGAGGACATGTTTGATATCCTCGTGGCAGTCCCTAAGATCCCTAACACCGGTCGCAACATGATGCGGGAGGAGAACAGTGCCCACACTGGCATTCAACCGGGCGTTCTTCGAGACCCGAACAGGGGTTTCACCAAGGCAGGATAAGGCGGCCAAGCGAGTGGCCGCATCCTGAGAAGGAGCAGCAACGACACGGGTACCAAGACGAGTGGGGTTGAAGGTGACAGAGGCATCCACGGAATCGACAAGATGCCTATGAAGGGAAAAATCGTCAGGAGGAGTTGAGTCCAAGGGTTGGAGGTCAAAATACTTACTCCATGTAGCAGGCCCAAACAAAGCATGGAACGAAGTAGGATGGGAAGGAAGCATACGAGAGCGGCCGTGGCGGGGACGGCGATGAGAACCCGTAGAGAGAGACGGGTCGAAAGGCGCAGTAGTCGCAAGAAGAGATGGAGCCGTGCAAGGGGACGAGACGGTCACCACAGCAGGCTTGGAGCTCGACCCAACCACAGAGGAGGGAGGGGAGCAGGGAGGAAGAGTCCGGTCTGGGCCTAAACCGGGCTTGGCAGTGGAGGCTACAGATCCTGGTCTTCCAGGACGGTCCGACTCAGGGGCCTGGTCGTCCACCCCATGAGCCTGGTTAGAAGTAGTCAAGTCGTCATCCATATAGCAAACTAATAAAAGGGATGGGACCCGGAACCAAGGGATACCACCTACCAGGGCAGCCAGGGAGGCCGAGCGCGGGCCAGTGCAGGAAGGGTGTGTCGTCCCCAGCGGTGCTCCACCTTTTCAACAGGGGAGTCCTACTACTTCGTGCATTCTCCCACACTGGTGCCAAGACCCCAGTCCCCCTATCGCCCTAGCCTGGACACCCAACCATCCACTCAGGGCGGCCTCTCACAGGCGACCCCTCCAGCGGGTGGTCCGATGGCTCACAAGGCCCCTACATGGTGCCCTTCAGCACGTACACCACCCAAAGAGGGGGGCACAGGCAACCCACACCGGTCCCAGGGAGGTGTACGTGAGCCCCTCACCATGGCAAGGAGGCATCACGGAGGGGTGCTGATCACAATATTTACTCACATTTGTTAAACTCTTGCCGTAAATCGCATTTGATACCAGCTTGAAAGCTTTACTCTTAATGGCACAAGGAGTATTTGTACGTTCACGAGCATTTGATTCGACAAATTCCTTAAGGTACTTACTTTGTCGGAATTCGTAAACTGCATTAACCTTAGCCACTTCTAATCCCAATTTCATCAGCATCTGAAGCAAATCTAAACTGACCAAGTAATCTTTTTGGGGGAGATGAGAAGCAATTAATTTATTTTTTTTTTCTTCGGAAGTTTGCGATCTTCGGTATTTAAAATATGTTTGCAATAATCGGACAGAAGTGTATCATGCCACCTCAGGTGCGACATGCTTGGTATCACACATGACCCAATACCCCTTATCCCCATCACAAGCAATATTTTCCAATCCCTGATGGAGCCAATCATCGCATTCGGCAGCAGATAATTTACGGATCCCGCCTTGAGGAAGCTGTTCTGTCATACAGGTGGCATATAGGCCATTAAAATCCAAATACAAAATACATTTATCAGTACTAGAAGGATCAGCACCCGTATGCTCATTTTGTACACTTGTGTGTTGCCGCACAACAGAGGTAAATCCACCTCTTAGATTTCTACGCAATACATCGTACAAATGGGAATCAGAACTAGAGTCCAAGACAACTTGACTCTTAAACAAGAAAGCGTCCCATGCAAAACTAGATAATGAGACATAGTGAGTAATGTCAAACTTGTACAGCTCAAACATGGTCTTGCGCCATACAGTAAACACGTCACACAATAGTCCAGTATCTACTTTTAAATAGACCTTCAAGTAATCCCCAATGGTCTTGCATTCCGCTAATCTAAAGACTTCTTTAGCCTGTGTATAATCTTTCTCGCTTATGGCCTCGTGCTTTAAACTATTGAAAAAGGCTTCGGGAGGAGGAAGAGCCGGTTCATTAAATTTCTCCAAAGATGAAATATATTCATAACAGAATACTTGTTTGCCTGTCTTTAATAAATGGTGGGCAGCTGCAGGTACGTCATCTAGCATAACTGAGGTGTAAGTGGTGGGTTTACCTTCCTTGATATGTTCTTTAGCTAGTTTTTCCAGCCCACCATTTAGTAAAGCCAGACTATCCATAAACCGAAGTTTACCGATATCTACTTTCATGAACTTAAATCCATCTTTGGAGGCAATATCAATTTCACGGTTAGGGAGGTTAGATAATTCATTTAAAATTACCCCGAGGTCATAAGCCGCATTGTGAGAGAATGTATACAAATATTTATATGAATTTCTGCATAACATGTTACACCTACGGCAATAGGCAGCTAGATAATTATTAAATTCAATAGGATGATCATGATGACGGTGCTTGTCTTTATCTGATTTGAATGGTCTATAGCACATTTCACATGTGGTTTGCCGTCTATAGGCTTGCCAATGTTCACGTGTCATATATATTTTGTATTCAGGCATGGTAGATTTAATTCTCTTCCATGCCTTCTCCAAAGTATTTATGAAATGATTCACAGGGTCATCCCCCATATATGTTAATTTTTCCACCACCTCCAATTCCCTGTTCATGATGATAAAAGCATATGCCACAGCTTTATGACGCTTCTCAATCATACCTTGGGGATTGGAGGGGTCCAACAAGCACTAAATCATAATATGCTGTGTGTGAAGGACCATAGGCACGACCGTAATTTTTGAACTTGTTTTTATGACCTTCAGGGTAAAATTTCAATGTTTGTTTAACTTCACATGACTTCATGATCCCGCATAGCATCAGGTGACAAATGAATTAAACATGAATGACAGTAAATATGATTGTTAGGAATCTCATGAATGGCTGCGCATGTTACGGACATATTGATTGAAATCTTTAATGAGCACAAGATGCTGATCCTCCAACATGAGCAAAGGTACTTTACGGACGGAATGTTCCCTGCCTTTCCTAGCTAAGCTAATGTACTACCGGTTATCTTCACGAGTGAGCACAGATATATATACTTAATTTATTTATGCTTTCAATTTTATTGATATTGTCATACGTTATGGGTATTTCAGTATTCTCACTCCAGCGGACAAATCTAAGACACCACCTAGAAGACTTTGAACACCTGACAATGTTATTTGATGTCATCCCCCGAGCAAGACAAATGCCGCCAAACATTGGATCAAACAAGCATTTTGTTCGCCTTTAGGGTTGAAAATGAGTTGTTTACCACGCAATTTATCTGGATAAGGCACGTACTCCTCAAGACGGATGGGATGCTGAACAGCTATAGAATTGATATAAAAACAAGAAATGCTCTGTATACCTAGACTCGAACCTTCTGTCTCGGCAAAGAACTCTAACTTATTATCCAATTCAGCAATCCATTGGTCTACAACACCACTAGCCTCATGCCTAGTTACATTGCGTTGTCCAGCCCTTATAGGTAACTCCCCTCAAAATCAGGTTCATTTTCTTGATTAAGACATTGTAAATTAAAAGAAAAATCTGGGTAAATTAAAAGGGCAGGAGGGAAATTGGGGTGAACGGCATCAAACAAGGATTCTATTTGCAGAATAAAATAATCACGATATATAGTTAAATAATGGGCAGGATCTCCTTGGGCATGATCTGGGATGCTATATGAATGACTTATGTACCCCCCATTGAAATTATTGATCACTTCAAGCACTTCGGGATGAGGAGGAAGTAAAACATCTACCTGCTGTTCCTGAGGTGGTGGTGGCGAATTGACGATAGGCTGGCTGGCTTCCATATCTGAATCTGCTTCCCAAACCAAATGCAGGGAGTCATCACTGTCATCCAGTTGCAAATCTATAAGAAACAAGAATATTGATTTTTAATAAATAATATAATTGAATGTAGGATAGTTTATATATAAATAATGAAACGATATGGAAATAAAATAAATATTGAGGATGATACATACGATCTGGAGTGCTCCTGCTGTTGCTATCTTCTAATGACGGCGTATGAACTTGACTAGTGCTAGGCTCTCCAACACCTCTTCCCCCTCCACGATGATAATTCTCCTCCTCAACTATTTGCTGAGCTGGTGAGCCTTAACAAAAAATTATATAAATCAATGTTCCTATTAATGGCTAATGTTAATGTTATATTTGGAATACCACAACAGGCATAAATAATGGAGAATAATGGTAAAAAAATAAGAGACACTTTCATATTGAGTACTTTCAGGCAGAGAAGCTTCTAAAACCTCTGAATTAGAACTGCTCGAAGATTGCACGTGGTTGTCTTTCTCCGCCAAATATATGCAAAATGGACATGCTTCGGGGTTATATCCTGCAGAATATATATTTAAATAAATAACGAAAATAATTATAATTTATTTGATTATCAACATTAATACCACGGTTATTAATTGGAAATGAACTATCTATATAGCACATGCAAATAAAAACTTATACTATCACTGGCGAGCAAATTATGCAGGCAAAAATAATAATAATAGTAATAATAATAATAATAATAATACTTACGGTTGGTACAAAATACTTTGGAGCAGGCGGCGCAGATCTTGTCATAATGCCCGCGAGGTTTATCTTCATACTGGGGACAGGTTATAACACATACACGACGCGAGTTTGCCATATATGAAATATGACACACTTCACACTTAACACGGCACAAATGCATTTTCCCCTGCTTTGGGTTATTGCAGAAAGGGCAATTTTCCATGGCTGCGTATTGTTGTTGAAAAAATACAGAGGTTTGGTGAAATGCCCAGGAGCGATGCTGGCTTCTTGTGCTGGCTGCGAGGGCTGGAGTTGAACTGACCCAATGACTGGGGAATGGCCGCCAGGTCAGCTTACCTGCTACGCTGCCAGATGCGCGATTCTGTTTAAATTGCGGTACGACATTTGGGTTGCTGTTATACTTTTACACTTATCACCAAATAATGATTACAGATGTGAATGATTAAAATGTATATTCTTAAACCTCTGATTAGGTTAGGTGGGGATGGTTAGTCTAGTCATTTTTGAAAAATAACATCAAATACACACGCCAGTAGGACGCTAAAGGCCACATTGGCCATCTGGTGACGTCATACCGATGTACGATTCTGCTTAAATTGCAGTGTAACATTTTGGCATCTATTTGAGTTTTGAACTTAACACTGCATAATAAATGGTTATAGTTGTGGTTGACTAAAATGTATATTCTTAAACCTCTGATTAGGTTAGGTGGGGATGAATAGTATAGCCATTTTTAATGATAACATAAAAAAACAATACATATGTCAGTAGGCTGCTAATGGCCGCATTGGTCATCTGGTGACGTCACACATAGTTGACCAGTCAGGTGCTGTGATACCTTGACACTTATATGCTAATAGCCAGCAATATCTTATCCCTATACTGAGGTCGCTTTTCGTGATGTCACTAAACAACAACAACTGGTCTATAGAATGTATTTGTTTGTTATATAATAAGTTAGGTTGGGTTAGGATGGTTTGACCAGGTTTATGAAAAACAGAAAATAGGAGCAATGAGTGAAAATACAAGCCAATGCAGCTGAATATCGCCTATGATGTTACAGAGCACAGTTGAGATAAGCCTGATTAAGAGTTCACACTTATGCGTGAACCTCCTATAGGACCCGCATTAGCACGTTGGCTGGAAGCTCATTGAGGGCTTACAGAGCATTGGGGATGATGACGTCAGAAAAGTAGGTAACTGCAGAAGGCATTATTTCAAAAACATGAGAGACTTGCTTTTACTGAATGAATATTTTGATTTGTTATATGCTACAGTAAGGTGTGGGGGAGGTATGTTTTGAGCGAATGTGAGATGTGGATACGGTTAGGAACTATATTGGATTACTACTGAACTCACATTGAAATCACCAATGCTCAGCACTATGTTTTTCATATATATGACTGATAGCGGTTTTCATTTATATTTTGCCCTATGAGAAATAAACGATCCTTCAAAAAAGATTGTCAAAGTTCAAATTACATTCTCTAGAAAGACGAAGAAGAAGAAATAGGGGTGACATGATAGAGGTGTGACTGAATGGTCATAGTAAAGGGGGATATTAATAACCCATTAAACGTATCAACATGAAACAGAACAGGAATGAATTGGATAAGTTTTACATTTAGGAAAAAGACCTGGGTAAATACTGGTTTAGTTACAGGGATAAACGCTGAGATACATGGTAGTTTATGCTCTGTGTTGCTCCCCCTTTGATACATGTAATGGGTGATGGTTGGAAGTAAATATGAAATTTAAAATAGACTAGGGATGATGGTATTTTCCATTAGGTTTCAGGGTCACTGTTGTAACTCAAAACACACGACTCATAGACCGGCTTTTTAATCCCCTTGAACGTGCCTGTGCAGGAACGTTGCGCGGCTTGCTGGTGATAACATTGACCATTAGCGATGCCTGTGCATGGGTCACTGGGGTAAAGAAATTTGGCTATGCCAGGGCCGGCCTTTTATTCCTACCCCCAGGCAAATTGAAGACCTGGCTAGCTGATCACGTCATTGTCCATTGGTGATGCCTGTGCAAGGTTCACTGGGGTAACGAAATTTGACTATGACAGGGACCAGCCTTTTAATCCCCTTCAGCTAAATGGCAGGGGCCATAGAGCGACTTGTAGAAAAAAGTTTGTGAAACCGGGGGTGCGTAGACCGGCTTTGAAAAAATAGTTTGTGAAACCGAGGGTGCGTAGACCGGCTTCGAAAAAAAAAGTTTGTGAAACCAGGGGTGGGTAGACCGGCTTTGAAAAAAAAAAGTTCGTGAAACCGGGGGTGCGTAGACTGGCATCGAAAAAAATTTGCGAAACCGGGGGTGCGTAGACCGCCCCGGGAAAAAACCGAAACGGCCGGTCTACGCCCCATTTTATATATATATATATATATATATATATATATATATATATATATATATGCAAACAAGCCTGAATGGTCCCCAGGACTAGATACAACTGAAAACTCACACCCCAGAAGTGACTCGAACCCATACTCCCAGGAGCAAAGCAACTGGTAACTACAGGGCGCCTTAATCCGCTTGACCATCACGACCGGACATAAGGAAGTGATAGCCTGAGCTATATGAACCACTTCCCCGCCGGCACCTGGATGGTTATCTTGGGCATAGCATTTTATCAAATCACCTCATTTTTTGGGGCAACACGTGAGGAACACAAATGCAAACAAGCCTGAATGGTCCCCAGGACTAGATACAACTGAAAACTCACACCCCAGAAGTGACTCGAACCCATACTCCCAGGAGCAAAGCAACTGGTAACTACAGGGCGCCTTAATCCGCTTGACCATCACGACCGGACATAAGGAAGTGATAGCCTGAGCTATATGAACCACTTCCCCGCCGCACCTGGATGGTTATCTTGGGCATAGCATTTTATCAAATCACCTCATTTTTTGGGGCAACACGTGAGGAACACAAATGCAAACAAGCCTGAATGGTCCCCAGACTAGATACAACTGAAAACTCACACCCCAGAAGTGACTCGAACCCATACTCCCAGGAGCAAAGCAACTGGTAACTACAGGGCGCCTTAATCCGCTTGACCATCACGACCGGACATAAGGAGTGATAGCCTGAGCTATATGAACCACTTCCCCGCCGGCACCTGGATGGTTATCTTGGGCATAGCATTTTATCAAATCACTCATTTTTTGGGGCAACACGTGAGGAACACAAATGCAAACAAGCCTGAATGGTCCCCAGGACTAGATACAACTGAAACTCACACCCCAGAAGTGACTCGAACCCATACTCCCAGGAGCAAAGCAACTGGTAACTACAGGGCGCCTTAATCCGCTTGACCATCACGACCGGACATAAGGAAGTGATAGCCTGAGCTATATGAACCACTTCCCCGCCGCACCTGGATGGTTATCTTGGGCATAGCATTTTATCAATAATCAATAGTCCTGGGGACCATTCAGGCTTGTTTGCATTTGTGTTCCTCACGTGTTGCCCCAAAAAATGAGGTGATTTGATAAAATGCTATGCCCAAGATAACTATCCAGGTGCCGGCGGGAAGTGGTTCATATAGCTCAGGCTATCACTTCCTTATGTCCGGTCGTGATGGTCAAGCGATTAAGGCGCCCTGTAGTTACCAGTTGCTTTGCTCCTGGGAGTATGGGTTTCGAGTCACTTCTGGGTGTGAGTTTTCAGTTGTATCTAGTCCTGGGGACCATTCAGGCTTGTTTGCATTTGTGTCCTCACGTGTTGCCCCAAAAAATGAGGTGATTTGATAAAATGCTATGCCCAAGATAACCATCCAGGCCGGCGGGGAAGTGGTTCATATAGCTCAGGCTATCACTTCCTTATGTCCGGTCGTGATGGTCAAGCGGATTAAGGCGCCCTGTAGTTACCAGTTGCTTTGCTCCTGGGAGTATGGGTTCGAGTCACTTCTGGGGTGTGAGTTTTCAGTTGTATCTAGTCCTGGGGACCATTCAGGCTTGTTTGCATTTGTGTTCCTCACGTGTTGCCCCAAAAAATGAGGTGATTTGATAAAATGCTATGCCCAAGATAACCATCCAGGTGCCGGCGGGAAGTGGTTCATATAGCTCAGGCTATCACTTCCTTATGTCCGGTCGTGATGGTCAAGCGGATTAAGGCGCCCTGTAGTTACCAGTTGCTTTGCTCCTGGGAGTATGGGTTCGAGTCACTTCTGGGTGTGAGTTTTCAGTTGTATCTAGTCCTGGGGACCATTCAGGCTTGTTTGCATTTGTGTTCCTCACGTGTTGCCCCAAAAAATGAGGTGATTTGATAAAATGCTATGCCCAAGATAACCATCCAGGTTCCGGCGGGGAAGTGGTTCATATAGCTCAGGCTATCACTTCCTTATGTCCGTCGTGATGGTCAAGCGGATTAAGGCGCCCTGTAGTTACCAGTTGCTTTTGCTCCTGGGAGTATGGGTTCGAGTCACTTCTGGGGTGTGAGTTTTCGTTGTATCTAGTCCTGGGGACCATTCAGCTTGTTTGCATTTGTGTTCCTCACGTGTTGCCCCAAAAAATGAGGTGATTTGATAAATGCTATGCCCAGATAACCATCCAGGTGCCGGCGGGAAGTGGTTCATATAGCTCAGGCTCTCACTTCCTTATGTCCGGTCGTGATGGTCAAGCGGATTAAGGCGCCCTGTAGTTACCAGTTGCTTTGCTCCTGGGAGTATGGGTTCGAGTCACTTCTGGG
>WNGS01035252.1:0-10155 GCA_020271785.1 Procambarus virginalis | reverse complement strand
GATGTGGCCAGTGTGGGAACTTGTTGTCAAGCGAATGTTTATATTTCAACCTTGAATAATCTTATATTGTTTGCCAGTAAATTCTACTGAGTAATTAACAATATATATACTCTTAAGAATAATGAGTTGATTTGATTAAGTACTACATTTTGTTAGTAGAAGTTCACAATAGTTTATGTGGATGCTTAGCTGATGTTTGTAGTAGGACGCTGCCCTGGCAAGCCAGGATTTGTCAAAGGCTGGCAGCGTTGATCGGGGAGAGACATGTTTTTAAGTTAAGTCAGTGGTTATTGTTATTTTAGCTCATAACGTAGTTAATTCTCTGGTTAGATGATTGTGTTTATCCCATTTAATAGTTCATGTGCTGGTGATTATGGTCATTGCTCAATAAGATTATTATTTTATTATTGCATGCTAAAGAATATTTCTGGCTATGATCTGTACCATTAATTGTTATGTTTGTCACTCTTAGCGTAGTTACATTGTTTTCCCAATTTAGCAGCGTTTCCTTTCACCCCTAGACACCTGTTGGCAATGCCGATTTAATATACTTTGATCACTGCGGGAAAAGAACTGTACTAAGTCTCAGGGTTGTAACAAATGAGGGCCACTGTCCAGGAGGTAAATTTAATTCCCTGTAATGTATGTACAATTGACAGTGCTAAGTATTAATAGCATTGCCTTCCTAGGTATTCTGTGATTATCTAGTGACACCTAATCAAGCCGATGTGCATTTCCATGTCAATCTGAGCTGCTGCGAAAACTGCTCAACGCTTCATGATTTTGAGGTAAGTGTTCATCTTGTGCCAGGGGCCAAGCATAATTTTCAGTGTTGTTACAAGTGTTAAGTTGTGATAATTGAGCCACCATGGAGGATCAGGTTGCTGTGCTAGTAAAGCACCAAATTTTGTAAAATTAGAGGCTTGATGAAGTCTGATTTGTTATTGCTGCTGATAAATCGAACCTAGCAGTTTCCAGTAAAATGTTAAAGCTCAAGTGTTAAGAATTATTGTCACACACTTGGTGAGGAGGGAGACTTGACGAGGAGTTTTAGGAGAGTTAGAAGAAGAGTCAAGTGACAAGGTGGCAATCTTAACGTTGAGATGGAGACTAAATTAGAAATGGCTAGGCTGGAAGCAGACAAGCAGAGGTTGGAGTTGCAGAACCACAAAAACAACCTCGAGTTGGAGGATCAGTTGCGACTAGCAGAGCAACAAACTAAACAATTAGAAATTCAGCAGAGTATGGCTGAAAATAATAACAGGTTGGAACAGCAGAGAATTGCAGCAGGGCTAGGTAACACTAGTAATAATCCAGAGAACAATAGTTCTTCTAAGTACAGTAAACATGTAGATTTACCTAAGTTTAATGAAGAAGACCCAGAAATATTTTTCTTGCATTTAAGACATTAGCAGTCAGCATGAACTGGCCTGTTGATCAATGGGTTAGCATTTTACAAGGACAATTTAAGGGTAAAGCTCAAGAGGTATTTGCATCTTTGCTTGCTGAGAATTCTTCCGATTTTAAATTTGTTCAACAAAGTATTTTAATGCATACCACATTTGGTATGCATTTTAAATGCATACCAAATCCCAGAGGCACATAGATTAAAATTCAGAAGCTTAAAAAGAGCACATGACCAGGCTATTTCTGACTTTGTAAGGGTTAAATTAAATCGCTTTGACAGATGGGTTAAAGCACTTAATATTACAGAGTTGAGACTTTGAGAGACCTCACAGTAACTGAGGAAGTATTGGGATGTCTACCAGAGAAATTAGCTTTGTTTATGGCTGAAAATAAACAAACCACTGATCTTATAAAACTAGCCAAGCTAGCTGATGAGCATGAATTACTTACTAAAGTGCTTTTTAGAGCACCAATTAATCATTTTAATAATAAAACTAATCATTATGCTCCTAAAAATCATGTTTTCCAAACGCGACCAGCTACCTCACCTTCTCCCCTGAACCCTTTTCCTGTAAAGCCTAAATCTGAGACACAACAGACAGGGTTGTCAACCTCAAGTAATGTAGTGATTAAGCCTGCAGTTGGTTCGGCTGTTTCGACCACTGGTAGATATTGCACGCATTGCAGGAGAAGAGGTCATGTGGTAAATTCCTGTTATGCTTTGCACCCAGAGTTAAGACTAACTGGTCTCATTTATTGTAGAGGTGTGTAAAATAAATTAACTAATGAACATGTAACTGTAAACCCCAATTGGGTGAAACAGTATTCTCCATATATGTCTTCCGGTGAAGTTTTGTGTGTTAAAGGAAATGGAAGCCAGTGGTTCTTCTTCGTGATACTGGTGCTTCCCAAACCTTAATTTCTGCCAGTATACTCTCTAATGTTGAAAAGAGAGATACTAGGAAGTCTGTAGTTCTTCAGAGTGTTGCAGGATGTAAAACTGTACCTCTGATAGATGTTAATTTGAGATCCACCATTTCACCAAGTTTATGCACTGTGGGTGTTAGTACACAGTTGCCCATCCCAGGTGTGGATGTTATATTGGGTAATGATGTGGCCATAAATCATATTGTGGGTGAGATTGATCCCAGTTTGTTTAACCAGCCAGTTGCAGACCCTGTTGTTTATTCTGCCTGTGCTGAAGTTAGTTCTATGAATGAACAATCTATTGTAGTAGATGGTTTTGTCCACTCTACCTGTGCTGATGTCAGTGCTATTATTAATCCAGTTGTCAGTTCTGATGTTACTCAAGTATTTGTTCCAGAAACCAGTACCCCTTCAGTGGAGAAGTGGGATGTGGTTGTTCCAGATTCATGTGTGGCCAATCTAGTTGTTGAGAGTAAGCCTAGTACTATGACTCTGATTTATTCCAATCCAGTAGATGATTTGGGAAAGGATGTCCATGTACCATTGTCTTGCCCGCTCACTACGACGTTGTGCCAGGAGTTGAGAGAAACTTAAAAGCCACGACTCTGTTGTATTCTAGCCAAGTGAATGGTTTAGGACAAGGTGTCGGGTTGGCAGAAGTATTCCCGCTCACTCCAAGTTTAGAATCAGTTGACAAGTTAGGATCAGTTGTCGAGAGTAAGTCTGTTGTAGAGGCCCCGCCTCACCCTAGTCAAGGTGATAGTAAAGGGAGGAGGTCAAACTACCTGTTACTTGCCCGCTCGCTTCAGATTCATTTAATTTATGTAAGTTGAGTAGAACTGACCCCAAGATTTCAGAGAGAAGCAAGGAGACAGTCTGTACGGTAGATCCAGTTCTGGAGAGTGTGGGAAATCAGCCAGAGGATCAGCTTCTGTCGAGTAGATGGAGACCTATTGAGCCTCCCTCTTCAGTTGTCTGTGAGGATGTGACCCAGCTTGGTAGTGTTATTGATTGTGAGCAGACAGTACTCCAAGCAGCTCCAGATGTCATGGGAGGAAATTTTGGTAAATCATGTATAATTAAGGGCGGTAAAGTTTCCTTTGGATCTAAGTTGCAGAATTTTGTGGCTTGTGATTGTGGTTGCAGAGCTTGTGATTCTAATTCCATGGGGAGTAAATATTTGTCATTGTGTAAATTGAGTCAGAGTTTTTGTAGGGTGTTCTTGCTATATATTGTTATTCCGCAGGAGCCATTCTCTTTTGTAGAAAAGGACTGTGGGACATCTTTGTCCAGCCTTGTTGTTGAACAAAGAGAGTTTACTCCAATAAGTTGTGCATCCACGTTGGGAAAAGTTGTGTGTGGGATGTTCTTGCAATCTACTTTTATTCCGCAGGAGCCATTCTCTCTTGAAGTAATGGACTGTGGGACATCTTTGTCCAGCCTTGTTGTTGAGCAGAGAGAGTTTACTCAAGGAGGTTATACATCCAGTTATTCTGAGGAAGTGGTAAGTCATACTAGAACTGTGTGTCCAATTTCAAATCCAACTTATTTTGATGTACGAGTAGTGAACAATATGTATGTTCCACTCAAGTGTGGCGTTGACTTTCAGAGTCAAATTGGTGTTGAAGGATTTAATCATACTTGGGAGCAGATGGTTGAGGCTCCAGGTGTGTGTTTCAAGTTAGGGGACAAGGTTATCATACCTAGTTGTAATAATTGTGAATGGTTACAGATTGTACTCGGGTGGTTCCCAGGTAATCTGCTGTGTCTCTTCAAGATGATGAAACCCTTAAACCTCTTGTTTGATTGTTTGTCACCAGAAGGAAATCACTTGGGAAGTGAAATCCATGGTAAGGGTTGTCAAGGTTTCAGCATATTTTTGTTAGTTTTTTGGAAGACTAGAAGGTTTATGAAAGTGTGTGTTGTGTTCAAGTCCACCATCAGAGGGTGTGAACTTGTTTTTGGAGTTGTGATTGAGATATGGTGCCTAGGCATAAGCCTGCGTTCTCACGCTGATCGTCATGACCCAGTTATGAGGAAATTGACTTACGTGTTTCTTAAGGATCAATTGAGTCAGTTCTATCAGGTAGTCTTTGCACTTATCTTTGGTTGTGTTTATTGGTTTCGAGGTCAAAGGTTTGGTAAGTCGTTGTGTTGTCTTTCTGAAGGTTCTATGGGTGAAGAAGTTTTATATGTAATTGTGAGGTTTAACGCTAATTTCTCTAATTTTAGTATCCATTGGGCGAGAGTATGTGTTCCACAGAGGATCAAGAGTGATGAGAAGCAGATGTCTTTGTCAAGGCATACCCAGGAGAAGTCCCAAATCTACTTTACATCCAGTCAGCTTCAATTAAGCAGTCCAGCTCCAGAAAAAAGGAGTCATGGAAAATGGAGTCTATCTTGGAAAATTTCACCATATAGAAATGGATCATATGGAAATATGGGACTGATCTCAGAGAAATAGTAGAAACAGATGGGGAGATAAGATGTAGAATTGACGGTGTGGAAACAGTTACATTATTTGACAGTTCTATTCATGCTAATACTAATAATGTTGTTGATAAGAGTGTGAAATATGATCTGAAACTAAGTGATATAAATGAGATAGTACCCTGGAGAGATAAATTTGCATACTCCAGTGAAACATATGTAGTGTTCCTTATTCATAAGATGTATGTAAATTTTTTTTTTTTTTTTTACTGTGTGAAATTTCATTGCTTTGTACTTTGATTTTAGTTGAAGTATTTTCATGTATTTTCATGTTATATTTCATGCAGTCAAAAAAATGAAATCAACCTTCAGTTAATTTCATTTTTTTCTTAGAGGACGGAAGGGATGTTACGAATCTTACAAGGATTCTAACATTACTCTTGATGTTTATATATTTTATTGTCTTGTTCTATAATTAGTATAGTATCCAGTTGTATGATTATAGAATATTGTATGTTATATATTGTAGCATGCTGTAGTGTGCCTAAGTTGCATTATATTATATGAGGCTTTTGCAAATTATTTCCTGTTGGTTTCTTCCGTGTGGGGGGGATGACCATGTTTGGATGTGGCCAGTGTGGGAACTTGTTGTCAAACGAGTGTTTATAGTTCAACCTTGAATAATTCTTATTATTGTTTGCCAGTAAATTCTACTGAGTAATGTAACAATATTATATACTCTTAAGATTAATGAGTTGATTTGATTAAGTACTACATTTTGTTAGTAGAAGTTCCACAATAGTTTATGTGGATGCTTAGCTGATGTTTGTAGTAGGACGCTGCCCTGGCAAGCCAGGATTTGGTCAAAGGCGTGGCAGCGTTGATCGGGAGGAGACATGTTTTTAAGTTAAGTCAGTGGTTATTGTTATTTTAGCTCATAACGTAGTTAATTCTCTGGTTAGATGATTGTGTTTATCCCATTTAATAGTTCATGTGCTGGTGATTATGGTCATTGCTCAATAAGGATTATTATTTATATTATTGCATGCTAAAGAATATTTCTGGCTATGATCTGTACCATTTAATTGTTATGTTTGTCACTCTTAGCGTAGTTACATTGTTTTCCCAATTTATGCAGCGTTTCCTTTCACCCCCTAGACACCTGTTGGCAATGCCGATTTAATATACTTTGATCACTGCGGGAAAAGAACTGTACTAAGTCTCAAGGGTTGTAACAAATGAGGGCCACTGTCCAGGAGGTTAAATTTAATTCCCTGTAATGTATGTACAATTGACAGTGCTAAGTATTAATAGCAATTGCCTTCCTAGGTATTCTGTGATTATCTAGTGACACCTAATCAAGCCGATGTGCATTTCCATGTCAATCTGAGCTGCTGCGAAAACTGCTCAACGCTTCATGATTTGAGGTAAGTGTTCATCTTGTGCCAGGGGCCAAGCATAATTTTCAGTGTTGTTACAAGTGTTAAGTTGTGATAATTGAGCCAACCATGGAGGATCAGGTTGCTGTGCTAGTAAAGCAACCAAATTTTGGTAAAATTAGAGGCTTGATGAAGTCTGATTTGTTATTGCTGGCTGATAAATCGAACCTAGCAGTTTCCAGTAAAATGTTAAAGGCTCAAGTGTTAAGAATTATTGTCACACACTTGGTGGAGGAGGAGAGACTTGACGAGGAGTGTTTAGGAGAGTTAGAAGAAGAGTCAAGTGACAAGGTGGCAATCTTAACGTTGGAGATGGAGACTAAATTAGAAATGGCTAGGCCGGAAGCAGACAAGCAGAGGTTGGAGTTGCAGAACCAGCAAAAACACCTCGAGTTGGAGGATCAGTTGCGACTAGCAGAGCAACAAACTAAACAATTAGAAATTCAGCAGAAAATGGCTGAAAATAATAACAGGTTGGAACAGCAGAGAATTGCAGCAGGGCTAGGTAACACTAGTAATAATCCAGAGAAAACAAATAGTTCTTCTAAGTACAGTAAACATGTAGATTTACCTAAGTTTAATGAAGAAGACCCAGAAATATTTTTCTTGCATTTAAGACATTAGCAGTCAGCATGAACTGGCCTGTTGATCAATGGGTTAGCATTTTACAAGGACAATTTAAGGGTAAAGCTCAAGAGGTATTTGCATCTTTGCTTGCTGAGAATTCTTCCGATTTTAAATTTGTTCAACAAAGTATTTTAAATGCATACCAGCATTTGGTATGCATTTTAAATGCATACCAAATCCCAGAGGCACATAGATTAAAATTCAGAAGCTTAAAAAGAGCACATGACCAGGCTATTTCTGACTTTGTAAGGGTTAAATTAAATCGCTTTGACAGATGGGTTAAAGCACTTAATATTACAGAGTTTGAGACTTTGAGAGACCTCACAGTAACTGAGGAAGTATTAGGATGTCTACCAGAGAAATTAGCTTTGTTTATGGCTGAAAATAAACAAACCACTGATCTTATAAAACTAGCCAAGCTAGCTGATGAGCATGAATTACTTACTAAAGTGCTTTTTAGAGCACCAATTAATCATTTAATAATAAAACTAATCATTATGCTCCTAAAAATCATGTTTTCCAAACGCGACCAGCTACCTCACCTTCTCCCCTGAACCCTTTTCCTGTAAAACCTAAATCTGAGACACAACAGACAGGGTTGTCAACCTCAAGTAATGTGGTGATTAAGCCTGCAGTTGGTTCGGCTGTTTCGACCAATGGTAGATATTGCACGCATTGCAGGAGAAGAGGTCATGTGGTAAATTCCTGTTATGCTTTGCACCCAGAGTTAAGACCAACTGGTCTCATTTTGTAGAGGTGTGCAAAATAAATTAACTAATGAACATGTAACTGTAAACCCAATTGGGTGAAACAGTATTCTCCATATATGTCTCAGGTGAAGTTTTGTGTGTTAAGGAAATGGAAGCCAGTGGTTCTTCTTCGTGATACTGGTGCTTCCCAAACCTTAATTTCTGCCAGTATACTCTCTAATGTTGAAAAGAGAGATACTAGGAAGTCTGTAGTTCTTCAGAGTGTTGCAGGATGTAAAACTGTACCTCTGATAGATGTTAATTTGAGATCCACCATTTCACCAAGTTTATGCACTGTGGGTGTTAGTACACAGTTGCCCATCCCAGGTGTGGATGTTATATTGGGTAATGATGTGGCCATAAATCATATTGTGGGTGAGATTGATCCCAGTTTGTTTAACCAGCCAGTTGCAGACCCTGTTGTTTATTCTGCCTGTGCTGAAGTTAGTTCTATGAATGAACAATCTATTGTAGTAGATGGTTTTGTCCACTCTACCTGTGCTGATGTCAGTACTATTATTAATCCAGTTGTCAGTTCTGATGTTACTCAAGTATTTGTTCCAGAAACCAGTACCCCTTCAGTGGAGAAGTGGGATGTGGTTGTTCCAGATTCATGTGTGGCCAATCTAGTTGTTGAGAGTAAGCCTAGTACTATGACTCTGATTTATTCCAATCCAGTAGATGATTTGGGAAAGGATGTCCATGTACCATTGTCTTGCCCGCTCACTACGACGTTGTGCCAGGAGTTGAGAGAAACTTAAAAGCCACGACTCTGTTGTATTCTAGCCAAGTGAATGGTTTAGGACAAGATGTCGGGTTGGCAGAAGTATTCCCGCTCACTCCAAGTTTAGAATCAGTTGACAAGTTAGGATCAGTTGTCGAGAGTAAGTCTGTTGTAGAGGCCCCGCCTCACCCTAGTCAAGGTGATAGTAAAGGGGAGGAGGTCAAACTACCTGTTACTTGCCCGCTCGCTTCAGATTCATTAATTTATGTAAGTTGAGTAGAACTGACCCAAGATTTCAGAGAGAAGCAAGGAGACAGTCTGTACGGTAGATCCAGTTCTGGAGAGTGTGGGAATCAGCCAGAGGATCAGCTTCTGTCGAGTAGATGGAGACCTATTGAGCCTCCCTCTTCAGTTGTCTGTGAGGATGTGACCCAGCTTGGTAGTGTTATTGATTGTGAGCAGACAGTACTCCAAGCAGCTCCAGATGTCATGGGAGGAAATTTTGGTAAATCATGTATAATTAAGGGGGTAAAGTTTCCTTTGGATCTAAGTTGCAGATTTTGTGGCTTGTGGTTGCAGAGCTTGTGATTCTAATTCCATGGGGAGTAATATTTGTCATTGTGTAAATTGAGTCAGAGTTTTTGTAGGGTGTTCTTGCTATATATTTTTATTCCGCAGGAGCCATTCTCTTTTGTAGAAAAGGACTGTGGGACATCTTTGTCCAGCCTTGTTGTTGAACAAAGAGAGTTTACTCCAATAAGTTGTGCATCCACGTTGGGAAAAGTTGTGTGTGGGATGTTCTTGCAATCTACTTTTATTCCGCAGGAGCCATTCTCTCTTGAAGTAATGGACTGTGGGACATCTTTGTCCAGCCTTGTTGTTGAGCAGAGAAGTTTACTCAAGGAGGTTATACATCCAGTTATTCTGAGGAAGTGGTAAGTCATACTAGAACTGTGTGTCAATTTCAATCCAACTTATTTTGATGTACGAGTAGTGAACAATATGTATGTTCCACTCAAGTGTGGCGTTGACTTTCAGAGTCAATTGGTGTTGAAGGATTTAATCATACTTGGGAGCAGATGGTTGAGGCTCCAGGTGTGTGTTTCAAGTTAGGGGACAAGGTTATCATACCTAGTTGTAATAATTGTGAAGGGTTACAGATTGTACTCGGGTGGTTCCCAGGTAATCTGCTGTGTCTCTTCAAGATGATGAAACCCTTAAACCTCTTGTTTGATTGTTTGTCACCAGAAGGAAATCACTTGGGAAGTGAAATCCATGGTAAGGGTTGTCAAGGTTTCAGCATATTTTTGTTAGTTTTTGGAAGACTAGAAGGTTTATGAAAGTGTGTGTTGTGTTCAAGTCCACCATCAGAGGGTGTGAACTTGTTTTTGGAGTTGTGATTGAGATATGGTGCCTAGGCATAAGCTGCGTTCTCACGCTGATCGTCATGACCCAGTTATGAGGAAATTGACTTACGTGTTTCTTAAGGATCAATTGAGTCAGTTCTATCAGGTAGTCTTTGCACTTATCTTTGGTTGTGTTTATTGGTTTCGAGGTCAAAGGTTTGGTAAGTCGTTGTGTTGTCTTTCTGAAGGTTCTATGGGTGAAGAAGTTTTATATTAATTGTGAGGTTTAACGCTAATTTCTCTAATTTTAGTATCCATTGGGCGAGAGTATGTGTTCCACAGAGGATCAAGAGTGATGAGAGGCAGATGTCTTTGTCAAGGCATACCCAGGAGAAGTCCCAAATCTACTTTACATCCAGTCAGCTTCAATTAAGCAGCCAGCTCCAGAAAAAAAAAAAGGAGTCATGGGAAATGGAGTCATCTTGGAAAATTTCACCATATAGAAA
>WNGS01035235.1:7500-10865 GCA_020271785.1 Procambarus virginalis | reverse complement strand
TTTAATATATCTTTTACAACAATGTCATTTAGATTACATACACATAATTTAATATTATCGTGGTAGATGATATGGTGTAATTCCTGGTCAGATGAATGAGACGAGTGGAAGTCACCATTGCGTCATGCAACCCGTCCTCAAACCAAGTCCACCATCCTTAAATGCTACGTGGGTGAAGCATTTACAGCGTTGTTGTTCGAACAAAGTCGTCAGCGAACCACTTGTTCCGGAAGTTTCGGACGTTATCAGGCGAGTCGTGTGTAAGCCGTTTTTCATTCATAAACAGGGGGTTTGGCGGGTGCATGGAATGGACTTTGGGTCTTTGTTTATGAGGACGGGCTGTGGGCATGACAGACTTGCCACGTGAACGATTCCTGTCTGACCCTGGACACCACCGACGCCATCACCGCCTGGCTGAGACGAGACCGACTTGCATCAAGTCCCGCTCCCCCCACACACTGGTGTCCCAACACTCTTGCTCACTCTTATTATTCTTCAGTTAAGACGGAACGGCCGAAGTGACGTCACAGTTTCACACACTGAAGCCCGTCACCTTGTAGTGTGAACCTGCCACGGTCTTACCACCTGATATTCATGCTTTGAAATACTCACTTGGCTGCGATATCCCAGTATAACACTTGGCTGGATATATTCCTGTTGCTTGTTAGACTGTCTCCTGTCTCGTCGATGAGGGCATCAACCACCTCGTTATCGCTAGCGTGAGAGGCGAGGAGTGTAATAGGTGGGGATAAAAGAGGAACTGGAGAGGTCTGGGGGGGGGGGGAGGAGGGAGGGAAGGCAGATAACTTGTTGGAATTGGGACGGGACGTGGAACGCTGAATAGGGAAGGGAGGGCAGTGTTCCCTTGAACAATGGGGTAAGTGTGGCCCGCCAGGTGGTGTGGCCCGCCAGGTGTGGTCCGCAAGGTGGTGTAGCCCGCCAGGATGTGTGGCCCGCCAGGAGGTGTGGCCCGCCAGGAGGTGTGGCCCGCCAGGTGTGGTCCGCAAGGAGGTGTAGCCCGCCAGGTGTGGCCCGCCAGGTGGTGTGCCCGCCAGGAGTTGTGGCCCGCCAGGTGGTGTAACCTGCCAGGAGGTGTGGCCCGCCAGGTGGTGTGGCCCGCCAGGTGGTGTGGCCCGCCAGGTGGTGTGGCCCGCCAAGATGTGGCCCGCCAAGAGGTGTGGCCCGCCAGGAGGTGTGGCCCGCCAGGTGGTGTGGCCCTCCAGGAGGTGTGGCCCGCCAGGTGGTGTGGCCCATCACTTCACCGCAAACCATAAATATGTACATCACCAAGACAATCATCTACAACACAGTTGATTATCTGGACAATATACATTGATATTAGGGACACAAGTAGAGAGTAGACACATTGTAGACTCGAATGCAAATTTGCGTATACATTTTCTCAGAACGCTCTGGATATAACAAGAGGCTCTGAACTAGTACATAGGCCTATCCAAAAAGTTATCAAGAGAAACATTCAGTGCTATAAGTTTGCTGTTGTAATGTGCTATAACTTGGTACTTGCTAAAATACAAATTTTTTCTATATTGAGTATTGGACAGCATTGACAACCAAGGACATCATTAAGAGGAGGCTCACCATAGACGGTTGTCCAGCAGAGAGAGCCCCGTTACCTAATGCCCCGCAACTCTGACGAGCCTGTCGTCGCCTAGACGGGATCACGGTGAACCCCTGGAAGAATGTTAGACAGTTTGTGTGGGACTACACTTGCGTCTCAACACTGAAGTCAACAAGGTGTTGGCTATGTTGCACAACCAGGCGGTGCTGCCAATCACCGAGAAGCAGCCAATTGTCGTAAATACAGAGATCTTAATCACCACTACAATTTTGTCCCCATTGCCTCAGACACACTTGTGTCTGGGGTAAAAGTGTTGCTAGTTTTTTTGAGAGGAGTTGTAAGCTAACTGAAACAAATAGAGACCCTAGAGCCGCCAGATTCGTCTTTCTGCGTCTTAGTGTGGCGATCCATAGAGGAAATGCTCACTGCATTCATGGTTCCTGCCCGCCATCTGAGGAGCTGGAGGAACTCTACAACCCGTGACAACAAGTAGCCTTGTACCTTGCATGTAACCTATGTTGTAACCCCCCTTGTTATGTAGAGTTTAAAATGAAATTTGTAACAAAGACGCTAGAGAAGAATAGTCTGAAGGAGTGAGAAGGTTGAAGGAGAAGGGGGGAGGGATGAGAGACCCGGAAACCCCATCTAGAATTAATGAAATTAAAAAAATTCATTATGAAATTTTCATTTATATTTATTTTTTTTAGTCAAAACATTTAAATTTCTTTATATATATATATATATATATAATATATATATATATATATATAATATATATATATTTAAGATAAATAGGAAAACCAAGGATATACTGAACATTTTTTGAGTTTTCATGAAACAAATTGGCTTGATAAATGTCCTTTGGCCTTTAAACCAGTCTTGTACAGGAGATAGTAGACGACACTTTTTTGTTATTTAAGGACCAATGTCATATGAGAAATTTAGAGAGTATCTTAATGCACAACATAGTAATATACGTTTCACTGCGGAGCGTGAAGTGGATAATTCATTATCGTTTCTTGATGTCAAAGTGGACAACCTTAATGGGTACAACACTAGTGTTTTTAGAAAACCAACTTTTACGGGGTTAGGTTTAAATTTTAATTCTTTTGTTCCTGATATCTTTAAGAAAAATGCAATTAATACTCTACTGAATAGGGCCTATGTTTTATGTTCTAATTGGAATAACTTTGATCAAGAAATCATTTTCTTGTGAAATTTTTTTCAAACAATGGTTATCCTTTACATATGATTTATACCTTTATAAGAAATTTCTTAAATAAGAAGTTTCACCCATCGTGTAAGATTATACAGTAGAAAGGGATATCAAATATATTAAATTACCATTTTATGGCACTGTTAGTTTTTCTGTAAGGAGTCGTTTGAGGAAAATGTTGCAGCATTGTTATCCTCAAGTAGACTTTAGATTTATTTTGTCAACACTAATACCATAGGCTCTTATTTTAAATTTAAAGATAAAGTGCCTACCCCCCTGTGCTCTAATATCGTATATATGTATAATTGTTCCAGCTGTAATGCTGGATATATCGGGAGTTCCATTCGGAACTTTAAGATTAGGATACTTGAGCACCGGGGAGTTTCTTTTAGGACTGGATTACCATTGTCTAAACCACCATTTTCGGAGATTAGAAACCATTGTTATGAGTTTAATCATTCTCTGCTGGAATCTGATTTTAAATTTTGGACACTTGTATAAATGGCCAGTCAGATTTGTGAGTAATGGAATCCTTATATATAAAGGAGCTGCAGCCTTCGTTAAATAGCA
>WNGS01035235.1:0-5000 GCA_020271785.1 Procambarus virginalis | reverse complement strand
ATATATATATAATTATATATATATATATATATATATATATATATATATATATATATATATAATATATATATATATATAGAAATTTAAATGTTTTGACTAAAAAAAATAAATATAAATGAAAAATTTCATAATGAATTTTTTTAATTTCATTAATTCTAGATGGGGTTTCCGGGTCTCTCATCCCTCCCCCCTTCTCCTTCAACCTTCTCACTCCTTCAGACTATTCTTCTCTAGCGTCTTTGTTACAAATTTCGTTTTAAACTCTACTATTTTTCTCTTCAGAACAGTTTCATTACGTAGCATAAGATCACTACCAGGTTATTACAGTAACTGACTAATCACATTTGGCACTGTGATCATAGTGAAGCTGGTGCTGTCAGTCCAGGCGTCTCCCTGACTAGACGTTTGTGAGGTGCTCCGTGATTGGCTAAGGTACCAAAGCCTCTTACTAGTCGCTCAATGATTGGCTGAGTGGTCCAAACCGTTACTCGTTCGGAGAGTAGCTGAGATGCCCCCAAGCCTCATTTAGTCGCTCAGAGATTGATTGAGATTCCCAAACCTCTTCATTTATCTTGTTGGTAGTTGTGAGAACTGTAGGCTTATCTTAGGTGTGCGATGTCTTCCAAGACGTATCTTAGTTTTGCGTAAAAACGTTGCCTAGATAAACTGGCTGTGAAGACCTAGTATAATAAACACACTATGGAAACACGTGTTTCAACATTAAAGATTAAATTCATATATTTGTAGTTATAATTTGTGATGGCTCACAACTTTTGTGTTAACCTCGTCTCACTGTGACAATAATGAAAAAAAATCATTTATTATCCCCCGAAAATCGTTCAGTGATCTTCGGGGGATTGAACTCGAGTTTGTAAAAATACGAAGCCTGCTCAGTGAACCAGGCTAGGATAGTCAGTGTTCCATAGGTCTAAGTGTAATATTATCACCAACGACATTGTAAATATCAAAAAGTAAAATGCATTAGATCTGAACAACCTCATAAATGGTCATGCCATTAATCATGTCTTGACTGTCTGGCAGAATGGTTGAGCCTCCCATCCTGGAGGAGGCGATGGGGTCGTGCAGGTCGTTCAGGGGAAGGCTAACGTTGGTGTGTCAGGAGGCGGCCGTGCAAGGCTTCTCCTGCATGAGGGTGGTCATTGTTATAGTTTCTGAGACACGAAGGGTCGAGCACCTATACCTGGAACCATTGGACCGCATGGAGCGAAGCGAGTCCATATTTCTCCGGCTGACAGTCCACCAGCAGCAGCAGAACAAGTACCGGTTGTATTGCTTCCTGAAGGTGCCCGAAATGCAGTATAGAGCGATTGGGTTGATGCACGAGTTAATGAAGCTAAAACAGAAGCCGACGATCCGGAGAGCGTTCCAGAATTCGTTATATTTGACTGAGGCTTGAGGGTCAAAGTAGAACCACAGGAGAAAGACATGCGTCGGCAGGAAACAGACGGCAAATATCAACACGAAGCACAGGACGACCTTGGCAACCTTCCTGCGGGTGCGTATCTGCCTGTGAAAAACATGAGACTCTCCTGGGACGTTGGAGGCGAAGAGATGCCGCGCCATCAGGAGGTAGAAGGTGGCGATGACGATGAGAGGAAGGAGATAGTAGATTAAGGCCTTCGTCAGGATGGTGGCCTGCTCGTACCAATTGGGAAAGTGCTCTGGGAACGGGAAGCACACGCTGATGGACTTCTTTTCCGACACCTCGAAGACCCTGACGTGGGAGAGCACTGCAGCAGGTGTCGCCAGGAGGACAGCCACCAGCCAGATGCTGACAGCTGCGCGCACCGTCACGCCTCGAGCTGCTCCCACGGCCTGAGGAAAGGGAGCAGGTGAAGCAATTAACGAGAGGTATCTTTGAGTTAGCATGACCACACCCAGAGTCAGACCAAGTACCACACCCAGAGCCAGACCAAACACTCCATACCTTCCTCACTGGGGAGACGATGGCCAGGTAGCGATCAGCAGCAAGAGCCGTCAGGGTGAACACTGTCACCCCAACAGAGATGTCCCTCACGAACTCGCTAAACTTGCACTCGAAGGTTCCGTAGGGCCAGGACTCGATGGTGTAGATGGTGGAGACGAATGGCACGGTGAAGAAGAGCACCAGCAGGTCCCTAGAGCCAGGGAGATGATGTATGTGTTGGGCACATTACGCAAGTTCTTGTTCCTGACGAAGATGACGATGAGGGCGCCGTTACCTGTGGGGCGGGAGTGGACGAAGTGTTTGTGAATAACTCCAACAAGGACTCACAACCATGGTAAAGTCCTTGGCTCAGAGCAGGAACAGGGAAGACTATAGGGGGTCTCCCGAAATAAAGCAAGAACATGGGAAAACTATAGTACTCCTTCCTCAATGGGGCAAGAACTGGGAAAACTGTAGTGTTTTCCACAGTAGAGCAGGAGCATGGGGGAACTATATATAGTGTTCCCCTCAGTGGAGTAAGAACATGGGGAACTATAGTGTTCCCCTCAGTAGAGTAAGAACATGGGGAACTATAGTGTTCCCCTCAGTAGAGTAAGAACATGGGGAACTATAGTGTTCCCTCAGTAGAGTAAGAACATGGGGAACTATAGTGTTCCCTCAGTAGAGTAAGAACATGGGGAACTATAGTGTTCCCTCAGTAGAGTAAGAACATGGGGAACTATAGTGTTCCTCTCAGTAGAGTAAGAACATGGGGAACTATAGTTCCTCTCAGTAGAGTAAGAACATGGGGAACTATAGTGTTCCCCTCAGTAGAGTAAGAACATGGGGAACTATAGTGTTCCTCTCAGTAGAGTAAGAACATGGGGAACTATAGTGTTCCTCTCAGTAGAGTAAGAACATGGGGAACTATAGTGTTCCTCTCAGTAGAGTAAGAACATGGGGAACTATAGTGTTCCTCTCAGTAGAGTAAGAACATGGGGAACTATAGTGTTCCTCTCAGTAGAGTAAGAACATGGGGAACTATAGTGTTCCTCTCAGTAGAGTAAGAACATGGGGAACTATAGTGTTCCTCTCAGTAGAGTAAGAACATGGGGAACTATAGTGTTCCTCTCAGTAGAGTAAGAACATGGGGAACTATAATATTTCGCTCGGTAGGGGAATATTATAATTCTCCATGGTCCTTACCAATAACCCGGAGGTTATATTGGTAAGAAGAGGGAGGGAGGAAATTATCAGGGGGAAAGCGCCAAGCTATTACTACTATAGAGCAGTGATGGAAGGTGACCCGGAGGGTGACCTGGAGGTGTTGAAGGGCCATCATCTGTATGCCTAAGAACGTGTTAATTGTGTCAACATCAGCGCCAGTCCTGGTAACAGGCGACGCATAAGACGAAAAATACAAAATTTCGTTCCAAAAGTGTTTTCTCTTTTGCTGTCAACGTGATTTATTGCATTGATTTAACTGGCCAAAACAACTAGTATTTCGTGACGGCGTTGGCTTTAAACGCACAATCAGTCAGCCTGCCTGCCACAGCCTGCAACAGCCTGCCTGCCACAGCCTGCAACAGCCTGCCTGCTCAGCCTGCAATAGCCTGCCATTGAATAACCTACAAGCTGACCTCTCAAGAGAGGTCCCTATTCAGAAAACTTTCCTCGTTGCATTGTGAAGACCTCCTAGAATCTCTTGTTGAGTTCTTCACACACGCCTCATTGTCATTCTCCTGTTTACCTCTTCTCACTCGATCTCAGTTTCATCACCTGTTCTTTCATTGTTGTTTTCCTCTTGATGTGACTGTGAAGCAGTTTTGGTTCGGCCTTGGTTATATTTGCTCTATCACTTTCACACTCTGCCTCTGCTTCCTTTCACACTATGAAGTACTCATTCCTGGTCCTCTGGTATCTCCCTGTTCTCTCGTGTTCTGATATTTCTGTAGTTCCTCCACGCTCTTGTATTTAACTGTCTTGCTTCCTTACATGCCCGATTAACCATGAATTTATCTTTAGCTTCTCATTTTTTTGTTCTTTTGGGCTGGGATAAACTTGTTTATTTTTGTTAAAAAGTAAAAGATTTTACTGACAGTTTAAAGTGACATAATCGATCATATCTTGTATAGAATTTAATTTGAGATCTGTTTCCAATGGTACTCCAGTTAGGAATGTTCTCATCTGATAAGTTCCCTTTCGGTATTCCTGCCCTTTGTTTTATAGTTCTTTTGTTGGGTAGATTACCTCTAACTCCACAGACACTCAAATATCAGAACACGGTGGTCACTCACTCCCATGGGGGCTCCCAGTTTAACTTCATTCCATTTTGCCACTACTCTCATTCTAAAAGAAAACTTCTTAACATCTCTGTGACTCATCTGAGTTTCCAGCTTCCACCCATGTCCTCTTGTTCTGTTAATATTACGTGTGAACATTTCGTCTATTTCCACTCTGTCAATCCCCCCCGAGTACTTTATATGTTCCTATCATATCCTCCTCTCCCTTCATTTTTCAAGTGTAGTCAGGTACACTTCCTTCAGCCGCTCTTCATACCCCATCCCTCGTAACTCTGGGACGAGCCTCGTCGCAAACTTCTGAATCTTTTCCAGTTTTCTATGTGTTTCTTCAGGTGGGGACTCCATGATGGGGCGGCATACTCTAAGACTGGTCTCACGTAGGTAGTGTAAAGCGCCCCAAATGCCTCCTTATTTAGGTTTCCGAATAATGTTCTAACTTTTGCCAGTGTAGAGTACGCTACTCTTCTTATCCTATTTGTGTGAGACTCAGGAGTTAGATTAGGTGTTACGTCCACGTCCAGGTCTCTATCTCGAATCGTCATAAGTAGGTAGTTTTCCTTCACTGTGTACTAACCCTTTGGTCTCCTATCACCTAGTCCCATTTCCATAACATTACATTTGCTCGTGTTGAACTCCAGTACCCATTTCTCTGACCATCTTTGGAATCTGTTCAAATTCTCTTGGAGGATCCTACAATCATCATCTGTCTCAACCCTTCTCATTAATTTTGAATCATCCGAAATCCGACATATAGGACTTTACTCCTGTAA
>WNGS01035230.1:0-11530 GCA_020271785.1 Procambarus virginalis | reverse complement strand
GTAAGGGTTTGATCAGTGTAGGGGGTTGGTCAGTGTAAGGGGTTGGTCAGTGTAGGGGGTTGGTCAGTGTAAGGGGTTGGTCAGTGTAGGGGTTGGTCAGTGTAAGGGGTTGGTCAGTGTTGATGATAGGGTAAGACAGCACTGTCAAGTGGTACAAAGACACAATTAGAACTAGATTAGATTAGAGTATTAGAAGTAAGAGGATCAAGCTACGAGGATGTGTTTATTGAAGGGAACAATAACTACATAACGAAGAAAAAAAACGAAGGGGATATGATCACAATATATAAGATCCTGAGGAAAATAGACAAGGACTGTCAGCGTGTTTACAGCAAGAGGACACATGTGGGAAAGAAGGAAATATGTTGAAGAATGTAAGGAAAGACTGGTAGCCTGTAGGGATGGTCAGGTGGAATGTACTGCAAGAGGTTGTGGAAGCCTCATCCATCCGCCGCCTGAAGACCAAATTCCACAAAGATCCTCCCCCAACTCGCCATTCAAGGCAAAATTGAACAACATTTAAATATAAATTCCCCAGTAGTCAGTGTTAGGTAATCACCCGCCACATACGACTGGTTGAACATCTCACCTAATATGTCGCATTTGTAACGGAATTCATCAACTCATTAACAATGTGATATATTGGTAGAAGCCCTGTAATACTGACCTTGTCCACACATCGATCATCATAGCCCATTGGCTGCTTCCTTTCCTTAGTCTTTAATTAAACAAAACTAGAAGGAAGTATAGAAAAAGGTATTGAGCTATACATGTGGAGTAGGGTTAAGAGTGAAGATGATGCCCCAGTACCTGGGTGATACCTGGTTGATGGGGTTCTGGGAGTTCTACTCCCCAAGCCCGGCCCGAGGCCAGGCTTGACGTGTGAGAGTTTGGTCCACCAGGCTGTTGCTTGGAGCGGCCCGCAGGTCCACATACCCACCACAGCCCGGTTGGTCCGGCACTCCTTGAAGGAAACAATCTAGTTTCCTCTTGAAGATGTCCACGGTTGTTCCTGTAATATTTCTGATGCTAGCTGGGAGGGTGTTGAACAACCGCGGACCTCTGATGTTTATACAGTGTTCTCTGATTGTGCCTATGGCACCTCTGCTCCTCACTGGTTCTATTCTGCATTTTCTTCAATGTCGTTCACTCCAGTACGTTGTTATTTTACTGTGCAGATTTGGGACCTGTCCCTCCAGTATTTTCCATGTGTATATTATTTGGTATCTCTCTCGTCTCCTTTCTAGAGAGTACATTTGGAGAGCTTTGAGACGATCCCAATAATTTAGGTGTTTTACCTCGTCTATGCGTGCCGTATATGTTCTCTGTATTCCCTCTATTTCAGCAGTCTCTCCTGCTCTGAAGGGGGAAGTGAGTACTGAGCAGTACTCAAGACGGGACAACACAAGTGATTTGAAGAGTACAACCATTGTGATGGGATCCCTGGATTTGAAAGTTCTCGTAATCCATCCGATCATTTTTCTGGCTGATGCGATATTTGCTTGGTTATGCTCCCTAAACGTTAGATCGTCGGACATCATTATTCCCAAATCCTTGACATGCTGTTTTCCTACTATGGGCAGATTCGATTGTGTTTTGTACCCTGTATTATGTTTCAGATCCTCATTTTTGCCGTATCTGAGTACTGTACCTGGAATTTATCACCGTTAAACATCATGTTATTTTCTGCTGCCAATCGAAAACTTTGTTAATATCTGTTTGCAGTTTATCAATGTCTTCAGCAGAGGTAATTTTCATGCTGATTTTTGTATCATCTGTAAAGGATGACACGAAGCTGTGACTTGTATTTTTGTCTATATCTGATATGAGAATAAGGAACAGTAGCGGTGCAAGGACTGTACCTTAAGGTACAGAGCTTTTAACTGCGCTCGGACTCGATTTTACTTGATTGACTGTGATACCCATTGACCTCATTTTGTGTGCAATCACTCCATGGTCACATTTGTCGAATGCCTTTGCAAAATCTGTGTACACGACATCTGCATTATGTGATGCTGATGCTTAGAGCCCACTGCGCGGGCTCTAAGCCTCTGGCTGGTCCACTGTGCGGGCTCTAAGCCTCTGGCTGGTCCACTGCGCGGGCTCTAAGCCTCTGGCTGGTCCACTGCGCGGGCTCTAAGCCTCTGGCTGGTCCATTGCGCGGGCCCTAAGCCTCTGGCTGGCCCACTGCGCGGGCTCTAAGCCTCTGGCTGGCCCACTGGGCGGGCCCTAAGCCTCTGGCTGGCCCACTAAGTGTTGCTTGTTTCTGTTTTACTTGGGCGGAGTGTGAGTATTTATGACTCGTATGGTCGCTTCAGTAAGATTTTGTCCCATGTGTTTAACAACTTCTTCTGCTCTGTTGAATCTTAATGTGTTTGTAACTGTGCACTGTGTTAGGTAATGTTCCAGTGGTCTGTTGTGGTTGTAACTGTGCACTGTGTTAGATAATGTTCCAGTGGTCTGTTGTGGTTGTAACTGTGCACTGTGTTAGATAATGTTCCAGTGGTCTGTTGTGGTTGTAACTGTGCACTGTGTTAGATAATGTTCCAGTGGTCTGTTGTGGTTGTAACTGTGCACTGTGTTAGATAATGTTCCAGTGGTCTGTTGTGGTTGTAACTGTGCACTGTGTTAGATAATGTTCCAGTGGTCTGTCGGGCATTTCTCCACAGTGCTGACATTTCCCTTGCCTAACAGTTTCTGTCCCTCCCGTGGACTGAAGCCAAGTCCTTCGGTTGGAAGCCGAGGACGAAGACTTGTGGTACAGAACCGTAGCTCATGGTAAGCCTTACCCTACTAGTTTTACACACAGGAGGGTACAGGAGCAGACGACTGCTGACTCCTGTTAGCTGGCTGAGAGCTTTCCTTCCCATAGCTCATGGTAAGCCTTACCCTACTAGTTTTACACACAGGGTTACAGGAGCAGACGACTGCTGACTCCTGTTAGCTGGCTGAGAGCTTTCCCTTCCCATAGCTCATGGTAAGCCTTACCCTACTAGTTTTACACACAGGAGGGTACAGGAGCAGACGACTGCTGACTCCTGTTAGCTGGCTGAGAGCTTTCCCTTCCCATAGCTCATGGTAAGCCTTACCCTACTAGTTTTACACACAGGAGGGTACAGGAGCAGACGACTGCTGACTCCTGTTAGCTGGCTGAGAGCTTTCCCTTCCCATAGCTCATGGTAAGCCTTACCCTACTAGTTTTACACACAGGAGGGTACAGGAGCAGACGACTGCTGACTCCTGTTAGCTGGCTGAGAGCTTTCCCTTCCCATAGCTCATGGTAAGCCTTACCCTACTAGTTTTACACACAGGAGGGTACAGGAGCAGACGACTGCTGACTCCTGTTAGCTGGCTGAGAGCTTTCCCTTCCCATAGCTCATGGTAAGCCTTACTCTACTAGTTTTACACTTGATCCCGACACTATTGTCTTGTGCGGTATATGGATTGGCCCACAAGTATTCTGTAAACTTAGGGTTCTGTTCTGAGGAAGACTTGCTAGGCTGCTTAGTGTGCAGGCAGGTTAGGGCATTGTTTCATAGTATTCTTTAGTGTCATGTGTTGTACCTCAGGGTTGTATTATGTAACATTGCGTCATTACTTGTATGTTGACATTATATTATTTTTTTAGTTACTTGTAATTTTTTCTGTTCCATTAGGATTTTTATTCTTTTTATATCATGCTAGTTTTAAGGCGATTTTTGTTTTGGTCTTCCAGCCTTCTGGGGAAGTCTTGCTGGACTGCCTTGTGTGCAGGCGGGATTGGTCTTTTTTTTAATTGACATACTCTATTGTCATATTATGATATTCGGTATTGTATCATGTGTGAGGGTATCATTGCTGGTATTTTTGCCAGGATTTTTTTTACTTTTGTTTCTTTCAATGTACATTTGTGTTGTTCTTACTGAAGTGTAACTGTATAATGTACTTTGCATTGTGTTAATTTAGTTAGTTTACTTTTATCAATATGTCACTGGCAATTTTTTTTCTTTTAGGGTTCAGTTATGGTATTTTGGATGAGTTAGGATAAGACAAAATTGGGCTTAATTATCATACACCCGTTTTGTCTTAACTCCGGGAAAGGGAGCTGTAACACCCATGACTCCGCCCCCCCCCTAGAGTTTCACCCAGGGAAGCCTTCTCCAAGAGGTTAGCCCAGATGACCTCCGGATTTTCTTGTATGTTGATTAAAAAATTCCTGGGTTAGTCTTAGTCAGCTAGTTTCAAGTATGTAATATTTCATGATACTCTTGTCAAACATTGCAATGGAATTAGACCCCAGATTCTTATGTGTAAACATCCATGGATCTCCCCCTTTTAGCCAGGTCAGAGGTCAGCCACACTTGTAATTAATAACTCCTCTCTTGAACAGTGTATGGTGAATGTCAAACAAGCTTAATGAAAATTCTTGAGTGTTTGTGCACGTGTGGCCCGGCCCGACCTCTTTCGATCTAGGTAGCAACAGCAAATCTTCCTCTCCCCCTTTTTCCAGGTGTATATATTGGTCCTGGAGGAGAAGTAGGGAACAGAGTGCTGGACACCAGGGTCAGGAGTGGATCTGTGAAGAACATCCACAGCCAGGAAGAGACAGAGTGAATCCACCGGATGGAGAGACAGAGGTCTTAAGGTAATGTGTGTGATCTCTGAGGTTTTGTTCCATGTCTAAATTTCTTAACTCTTGGCCAGTGTTAGAGTAAGATTTATAAGTGGTGATTAGCATAATTTTGATCTCAATAAACTCGTGTTAAATTTCCCGTCTGTGTCAATTGTTGAATTCTCTTAGCCTTTTGGATATAGTGGCTGACAACTGTTCCATACTTAATGAAGAAAAGTTTTAGAAAGTACTCTCCAAGTCAAGCAATGCTTCTTGCCTCGTTGCTTGATATAGTCTCAATGGTCAAGGCAGATGGTGGCAGCGTATTAATCCTGTGTAGCATTTCCTTGTTGGCAGTGTACCTTTTGGTTCTGGTGTAACCATCATATGTCAGCTCATATTCCAGTGTTCAATAAGTGTTACCAAGTGCAACTGTTCAGGAAGTGTTACTCAGGATAAGTAGAAGTAGTGTTTACATTATTAGTTTAGTATACATTTTATAGTAGTGTTACAATTATAGTGGTGTTACACAATGGGCATGTGGATCTACGGGCTACTCTAAGCAACAACTTGGTCCCTGTTGGACCCAGTTATCAGGAATCGAACCTGTCCTCAGGCCAGGTTCAAGGAGTAGAGGTAGTGGACCAGACACCATACCTACTTGTGCCAGCAAGATCAATTATTAGCTCACAGACCACCACCTATCTAACTGTCAGCTCTCTAATGTATCGGCTCCCGACCAATTTTCTCAATGATATTTACTATATACTAGTTTGCTTGTGTCTCCCTCAGAGTCAACCCAGAATGAGAACAGTAAGTTTACTTATGAGGGTCGCTTTGGCACCATGTCATGTAGTACTCGTTTCAGTGATGTCAATCCAGACACGACCATGTTAGGCACATACCGAACATCAATTACTGTGAAAAATTCGGCAAGACTAGCCCCAACTGCCTGGTCTCCAACTTTGAACAAATTCTAATTTATAGATACAGACATTTCAGACGCGCGCAGCTAGAAAGGCGGGATCCAAGAGTCAATGCTCGATCCTGCAGGCACAAATAGGTGAGTACACGAGAATGTAGCCCGCAACCGCTGTAACTCCCAGTTACCTATTTACTGCTAGGTAAGCAGAGGCATCAGGTGAAAGACAAGCTGCCCAATGACTAGTGGAGTGGGTTCACACACTGTGTAGCAGCACCAAGCCGTACCCAACTGAAGCATTACAATAAAAAACAATAACAAATGACATGTGAAACAGGTGCCACCTTCAGGAGGGGGGGGGAGGTGGGGGCGGTGACGGGGGAGGGGGGAGTGGCGGCGGGGTGTTGCCCGGGATGGAACACTGTTGATGAACAATTTTAAGGTGTGAATGTGAAGGAATTGTGAGTGTTGATGAACCAGCGTGGTGTACTGGAAGGCGGCGGAGGATCCAGTCATGTGACAAACACCAGGTAACACATCATTCACTCATTTATCGCAGTAATTACCCCCCCCCCACCACCACCAAGCTAATCTATCATCCCTAAAGGATAACATTAAATACTACTAAGTATTATTAAATATTACCAGCTAATACCCACCCACAAGAGCCCCTAATCTAGGTGAGCGCAGCCTAATACCCACCTCACAAAAGCCGTTGTTGTTGTTGTTGTTATAGATTCAGCTACTCGGGACAAGTTCCAAGTAGCAGTAGCACGGGCTATAGTGAGCCCGTAACTTACCTGGCACAGGAGCTGGCCAAGAAGCACGGGCTATAGTGAGCCCGTAACTTACCTGGCACAGGAGCTGGCCAAGAAGCACGGGCTATGGTGAGCCCGTAACTTACCTGGCACAGGAGCTGGGCAAGTAGCACGGGCTATGGTGAGCCCGTAACTTACCTGGCACAGGAGCGGGGCAAGAAGCACGGGCTATGGTTAGCCTCGTGGACAGGAGATGTCTCCCGTGTCACAAAAGCCAAGTCTAGCAAGCTATATATTACCAAGCCGGTGAACGGTGGTCTCGGGGTTAGGGACAGGAAAAGCCGTACCAAACCTGTGTTGCCGCATGTAAGCGGTGATGGTTTCATCCCAAGTCCATTGGCCGTAATGTATTGTGTAAAGGTCAAGTGACTCTAAACCCCTGTGGACCTTAACCAAAGGATCCCTTGGGTAATATATTACTGGGTGAAGCTCAGTCAGTAATGTCCAGCTCCTTCGGCCAAATGTACATGAAGGTGGGACAATACCAGTCCAACGCCCAGCTCCTGTGCCAGGTAAGTTACGGGCTCACCATAGCCCGTGCTACTTGCCCCGCTCCTGTGCCAGGTAAGTTACGGGCTCACCATAGCCCGTGCTACTTGCCCCGCTCCTGTGCCAGGTAAGTTACGGGCTCACCATAGCCCGTGCTACTTGCCCCGCTCCTGTGCCAGGTAAGTTACGGGCTCACCATAGCCCGTGCTACTTGCCCAGCTCCTGTGCCAGGTAAGTTACGGGCTCACCATAGCCCGTGCTACTTGCCCAGCTCCTGTGCCAGGTAAGTTACGGGCTCACCATAGCCCGTGCTACTTGCCCCGTTCCTGTGCCAGGTAAGTTACGGGCTCACCATAGCCCGTGCTACTTGCCCCGTTCCTGTGCCAGGTAAGTTACGGGCTCACCATAGCCCGTGCTACTTGCCCCGTTCCTGTGCCAGGTAAGTTACGGGCTCACCATAGCCCGTGCTACTTGCCCCGCTCCTGTGCCAGGTAAGTTACGGGCTCACCATAGCCCGTGCTACTTGCAACCTGTTCCGAGTAGCGAATCTTAAACAAAAACAACCAGTCCAGAGACACTACCAGAAGTTTACACCACCAGAGACCACATTTACCCCCAAACATCTACCACCTCCGGGCTACTCATGCCCGTGCCACCTCTTGTGGTCACTTACTGTTCACCCATCAACACCCGGCCTCTAGACAACGACAAACAATTAAAGCAACAACACTCCCGTCGTCAAACTCCGGGTACAACAAACAATTATATGTTAGGCTTGTTCTACTGCGTCTCACAGTACACTTAGTACATTACTGGCGTATAGCGCTGGCAACTTGGACTGTACGGGTGTACATTATACGCTGGTAAACTGTGGGTACAACTGTACATTATATGCTGGTAAACTGTGGGTACAACTGTACATTATACGCTGGTAAACTGTGGGTACAATTGTACATTATACGCTGGTAAACTGTGGGTACAAGTGTACGGGTGTACCATTATACGCTGGTAAACTGTGGGTACAACTGTACGGGTGTACATTATACACTGGTAAACTGTGGGTACAACTGTACATTATACGCTGGTAAACTGTGGGTACAACTGTACATTATACGCTGGTAAACTGTGGGTAGCTCTGTACGTTATACGCTGGTAAACTGTGGGTACAACTGTACATTATACGCTGGTAAACTGTGGGTACAACTGTACATTATACGCTGGTAAACTGTGGGTACAACTGTACATTATACGCTGGTAAACTGTGGGTACAACTGTACGTCATACGCTGGTAAACTGTGGGTACAAGTGTACGCCTGTACATTATACGCTGGTAAACTGTGGGTACAACTGTACATTATACGCTGGTAAACTGTGGGTACAACTGTACATTATACGCTGGTAAACTGTGGGTACAACTGTACATTATACGCTGGTAACTGTGGGTACAACTGTACGTTATACGCTGGTAAACTGTGGGTACAACTGTACGTTATACGCTGGTAAACTGTGGGTACAACTGTACATTATACGCTGGTAAACTGTGGGTACAAGTGTACGCCTGTACATTATACGCTGGTAAACTGTGGGTACAACTGTACATTATACGCTGGTAAACTGTGGGTACAACTGTACGTCATTCGCTGGTAAACTGTGGGTACAAGTGTACGCCTGTACATTATACGCTGGTAAACTGTGGGTACAACTGTACATTATACGCTGGTAAACTGTGGGTACAACTGTACATTATACGCTGGTAAACTGTGGGTACAACTGTACGTCATACGCTGGTAAACTGTGGGTACAAGTGTACGCCTGTACATTATACGCTGGTAAACTGTGGGTACAACTGTACATTATACGCTGGTAAACTGTGGGTACAACTGTACATTATACGCTGGTAAACTGTGGGTACAACTGTACGTGTGTACATTATACGTTGGTAAACTGTGGGTACAACTGTACGGGTGTACCATTATACGCTGGTAAACTGTGGGTACAACTGTACGCCTGTACATTATACGCTGGTAAACTGTGGGTACAACTGTACGTGTACATTATACGCTGGTAAACTGTGGGTACAACTGTACGTGTACATTATACGCTGGTAAACTGTGGGTACAACTGTACGGGTACATTATACGCTGGTAAACTGTGGGTACAACTGTACGGGTACATTATACGCTGGTAAACTGTGGGTACAACTGTACGTGTACATTATACGCTGGTAAACTGTGGGTACAACTGTACGTGTGTACATTATAAGCTGTAAACTGTAGTCACGTAAATTAAGGCGTAAACACTATATGCAGGTAAACTGAGGATGAGGTAAACAATACCTGGAGGTAGAGGTAAACACAGGGAGGTAGAGTGAGGGAGGGAGAGGTAAACACAGGGAGGTAGAGTGAGGGAGGGAGAGGTAAACAACACACAGGGAGGTAGAGGGAGGGAGAGAGAGGTAAACAACACACAGGGAGGTAGAGGGAGGGAGAGAGAGGTAAACAACACACAGGGAGGTAGAGGGAGGGAGAGGTAAACAACACACAGGGAGGTAGAGGGAGGGAGAGAGAGGTAAACAACACACAGGGAGGTAGAGGGAGGGAGAGGTAAGGACTGGTGAGAGAGAGGAAGGGAGAGAGGGAGGGAGGGAGAGAGGGAGGGTAGAGCAGGTGAAGGTGGCCCCTGGTGGTCAGCCGTGGGCACCAGGCCGCCAACCCTGCCCATTATACACCCTCACACTCACGCACTCACACCCTGCACGCCGCCCACTCACACCCTGCACGCCGCCCACTCACCGCACACACTCTTTACACCTCAACAACAACAACAACAACACTACGAGGAACACTTACTTTTGAGGTGGACGGGAAATTTCTGCTTCCTGCGCGACATTCCGGCAGACAGGAGAGGTGGAAGGTGGTGGTGGGGGTAGGGGTGGGGGGGAGAGAGTGGAGGGAGGGGGGGGGGAGATCAGGGCAGAGGGCCGCGCATCACAACATGCTCCGAGGGCCGCCAGCCGACAAGTGTATGGTGCTGCACTTGTCCGCCCCACGCACACCCACCTCGTGCCACGTCTGCCACATCTCACCCGACTCCACACAACACCTACTTACTCTTATTTCTATACGCTCTCCTTCGCATCCTATTTCATCTTTGATTCATTATATGTATTGGTTTTTATGGTTCTAGGGAAGTATTTTTTTATTTTTTTAGCCATTTAGTGTGGTTGTTGTGGGAGACGCGGCACCGTCTCTTGCACGTGTTTGTGAAGGATGAGAGGTTCCAATAATGTTATCCTGAGCCGGAGTACTATTATGGTGTGACAAGAGTTCTGAACTTAAAGGCTTTAACAAACTCTTATTTTCATCTAAGGAAAATATCCTCATTTACGATAATAATATTTATATATTTTGCAGTATTCGGAGTATTTTTATACAGCATAATATTTAAAAACTATCTATAAATCTCCCATTACAAGAGGCCGCGGAATTTAATTTCCTTAACCTCAACGTTTTTATGGGAAAAATGTATTAGTAATTTATTAATGATAATCTTGCTTAGCTACGCGATTGTTGGGATCCAGCTCCTGGACCCGCTGTGTATGCCTCTCATCTGGGGACACTGGTGACCGTGGTGGGGGAAACTGGTGACCATGGTGTGGGACACTGGTGACCGTGGTGGGGGACACTGGTGACCGTGGTGGGGGACACTGGTGACCGTGGTGGGGGACACTGGTGACCGTGGTGGGGGACACTGGTGACCGTGGTGGGGGACACTGGTGACCGTGGTGGGGGACACTGGTGACCGTGGTGGAGGACACTGGTGACCATGGTGGGGGACACTGGTGACCGTGGTGGGGGACACTGGTGACCATGGTGGGGACACTGGTGACCGTGGTGGGGGACACTGGTGACCATGGTGGGGGACACTGGTGACCATGGTGGGGGACACTGGTGACCATGGTGGGGACACTGGTGACCATGGTGGGGGACACTGGTGACCATGGTGGGGACACTGGTGACCGTGGTGGGGACACTAATGACCGTGGTGGGGGACACTGGTGACCATGGTGGGGACACTGGTGACTGTGGTAGGGACACTGGTGACTGGTGGGGGACACTGGTGACCATGGTGGGGGACACTGGTGACCGTGGTGGGGACACTGGTGACCATGGTGGGGGACACTGGTGACCATGGTGGGGGACACTGGTGACCATGGTGGGGACACTGGTGACCGTGGTGGGGGACACTGGTGACCATGGTGGGGGACACTAGTGACCGTGGTGGGGACACTGGTGACCATGGTGGGGGACACTGGTGACCGTGGTGGGGGACACTGGTGACCGTGGTGGGGGACACTGGTGACCATGGTGGGGGACACTGGTGACCGTGGTGGGGGACACTGGTGACCATGGTGGGGACACTGGTGACTGTGGTGGGGACACTGGTGACCATGGTGGGGGACACTGGTGACCGTGGTGGGGGACACTGGTGACCATGGTGGGGGACACTGGCGACCGTGGTGGGGGACACTGGTGACCATGGTGGGGACACTGGTGACCGTGGGGGGGACACTGGTGACCATGGTGGGGACACTGGTGACCGTGGTGGGGACACTGGTGACCATGGTGGGGACACTGGTAACCATGGTGGGGACACTGGTGACTGTGGTGGGGACACTGGTGACCATGGTGGGGGACACTGGTGACTGTG
>WNGS01035225.1:0-11186 GCA_020271785.1 Procambarus virginalis | reverse complement strand
ACAGAAAATGGTACCATCCGTTTTCTATGTGCGGCAGGCTGGACGCCACTAGAGAAGACGTAAACAAAGCACAGGACGCCTGCCAGCTTGGGAGCCATAGTCATGTAATCGGTTATTATTATTAAAGTCAGTAACCAGGAATGACTTTACATCAACCTTACTACCAAGACTATCTCAGCTATACACAGACACCACACTGGCGACGACGATGAACTGGGAACGCAGGTATTTTGTTCAACAAAACACAAGGAAGGAGCATGCTGTCTCGCAGAGGAGAGGAGAAGCTGTCTGTGAGCACCATACCCGATGCTGTATGCAACCCATGCTGTGTGCTGACTGTTGCTGTGTGCTGATCGTTGCTGTGTGCTGGCCGTTGCTGTGTGCTGGCCAATGCTGTGTGCTACCCAAGCTGTGCTGAGTGTTGCTGTGAGAGGAATCTGCCGACGCTGTGTACGAAACGACGCTTTGATGCAGTGTACAAAACCTGATGTTTTGGTTACGAAACGACGCTCCGTGCTACAAAATTCTTCACGCTGTGAACCAACTGCTGCCTACTGCTGCCAACTGCTGCCTACTGCTGACAACTGCTGCCTACTGCTGACAATTGCTGTACCAACTGCTAACAACTGCTGTGTTGCTGTGAGTAGGAGAACAACACATGTACACAAGGGCTAGGTAAGAAGTCAGTTGCTGCTGTGTTGTGCACTGTGAACTTTTGCATTAAAATGCTTGTGTGCTTTGCAAAATTAAAGTAATTACAGTGAATTCTTAAATAACATATACAGTGCAGTAAGTGTTATATATTCTGAGGAACATTTTAAGTGATAAGTTTAAATTTATTCAGTAAAAATGGCAAATATACCTCAGTTTCCTGCATTTGATCCTGACTGTGACCAGACAAACCTGTCACAGAGGTGGGTCAAATGGCTTAAAAGGTTTGAAAATTTGTTGATAGTTTCTGACATCAAAAGTGCTGAAAGAAAGCGTGCCTTTCTGCTTCACTATGCAGGTGATAGAGTTTGTGATATCTTTGATACACTGAAAGACACTGGTGGTGCCAAAGATTATGACACTGCCAAGGCCAAATTAACTGAGCATTTCAAACCAAGGCAAAATACTGCTATGGAAATTATGCATTTCAGGAGAGCAAAACAACTCTCTAATGAAACTGTTGATCAATACCATACACGTCTGCAGGGTTTAGCAGCCCACTGTGAGTTTGCTGATGTTGACAAAGAAATCAAACAGCAAATAATTGAAACATGCACATCTACACGTCTTCGTCGAAGAGCTCTAGAACTTGTTGATGATGAAAGTTCTCTTACCAAGATACTGGATATGGCTCGTCGAATGGAAGATGCTGCACGTGATGCTCGTGCCATGGAGTGCAGTGCCAACAACGGTTCTGCCACTGTTACTAACAGTCATGAAGTATGTAAGGTTCAGGGAGGACACCATGATCATAGAAGATATCATGCCAAACCTAACATTAAATTGAGCCGAGAACCACATCACAACTGGAGTCATGGAACAAGACTCAAGCAGTCACAACGACTCACATCAGAGGTTGTCAATAATAAATGTTACAATTGTGGAGGAGACTACCCACACCAAGATAATGTTTGTCCTGCACAAGGTAAGAAGTGCTATGAGTGTAGAAAACTAGGTCATTTTGGTGCTATGTGTCGTTCCGCACTAAAGAAACCACAATCAATAAATAAAAGCAATGTACGAGGATCAAGTCATAGGAGTCGAGGTGGCAAACACAATATTGCACCTCAAATCAAGAATGTTAATAATATACAAGACAACATTTCATTACAACCAGTCTCAGATGACAGTGAATGTGATTATATTTGTGGAGTACAATCAATCACAAAATGGAATGATCTTCCAAACAACCCAGAGACTATAGTATACATTGCTGGCATTTGTCTCAAATTCTCATTGACACTGGATCAAACATTGACACCATTGCTGAGTGCCACTATGAAAAATTTAAAAAACAGTTCCCAAAGCTTGAAAACTATAATGGCAAAGCCACTGCCTATGCTTCAAAGGTAGCCTTACCAGTGATTGGAACTTTCACTGCAGAGATTAAGTCAAAGAATGCAATGCTCATTACTACATTCCATGTTGTTAGGAATGCAAAGGAGTCTTTACTCAGTTACAAGACTTCAACCAAATTGGGGCTACTTCAGCTTTCTAATGCTGTAGCAGTGGAATCTGCAAACAATGTTGATGCTATTGTTGCTGAATTTTCTGATCGGTTTAAATCCATAGGTTGTTATACTGATAGCAAGGTACATCTGCATATCAACCCAGATGTAATTCCAGTTGCCCAACCACATCGCCGACAACCATTCCATACTCGCAAGAAAGTCGATGCCGAACTGGATAGGCTGATAGAACTAGATATCATTGAACCGGTAACAGGCCCAACACCATGGGTAAGCCCAATTGTCACTCCACCAAAGCCGAAGAATCCAGATGAGATACGCATTTGTGTAGACATGCGTGTTCCCAACAAGGCAATAATGCGTGAACGCCATCCTACACCCACTGTAGATGATATGATTACCGCTTGAATGGTGCAACTGTATTCAGCAAGTTAGATTTAAACAAGGGCTATCATCAGCTTGAACTTGATGATGAGAGTCGATTCATCACAACGTTTACGACACATCGAGGTCTGTATAGGTACAAGCGCCTGAGTTTTGGTATTAACAGTGCTGCTGAAGTATTCCAGCACATCATCAGCCAGGTATTGCAAGATATACCTAATGCTGACAACATGTCTGATGACATCATTGTTTATGGCCGTACCCAAGCTGAACACGACAAAGCTCTTCGTGCAACATTGCAACGCTTACGAGAAAAGAATTTGACGCTAAGCCGAGCAAAGTGTGAGTTCAATCAACATAAAATTGAATTCTTTGGACATGTACTTAGTGACAAAGGTCTGTCTCCAGATCCTAAGAAAGTTGCAGATATCAAGAATGCTGCACCTCCTTCAACATCCACTGAAGTACATAGTTTTCTGGGAATGGCAAACTACTGTTCTCGCTTCATTCCAGATTTTGCTACCATTACGAAGCCTCTACGTGAGCTCCTGAAGAAAAATGCATCATGGTACTGGAGCGATGTCGAGCAAAATGCATTTGATGCTGTGAAAGATGCACTAGTAGAAAATGCGACTGCTGCATACTTTGATCCATCAATGGACACTGAGTTAACGGTGGATGCTAGTCCTGTTGGTTTAGGTGCTGTGTTAGCCCAACACAAACCTGGTCAACCAGATTCAAGAGTAGTAATTGCCTATGCCAGCCGTTCTCTCACAGATGTTGAGCAACGATACAGTCAGACAGAGAAGGAAGCTCTTGCTCTTGTATGGGGCTGTGAACACTTCAATGTGTATCTGCTTGGTGCACCCTTTACCACGATAGTCACTGACCACAAACCGTTGGAGACCATCTTCAATAATCCAAAGTCCAAACCACCAGCTCGCATTGAGAGATGGGCTCTTCGTCTGCAACCATACAACTTTACGGTGAAATACAAGCCAGGTGCAGGCAATCCCGCTGATTACATCAGTCGACATCCTGCCAACAGTTTCACCATCACCAAGCATCAGCAAGTTGCCGAGGAATATGTACACTCTGTAACCTGTGATGCAGTCCCTAAGGCTCTCACTCTTGATGAAATCCGTACTGCAACCCTAGAGGACCCAACTCTGCAAGCAACAGTGGATGCATTGACTAAGAAAAAGTTTCCACGCATCCCACCCTCAGGAGTTGACCAAGATGCATTCAAAGCACTTGAACGCATCCAGACAGAATTAAGTGTTACGCAACAACGCGACACCGTGCTGCGAGGTACTCGTATCGTCATTCCAGCTGTTCTCCAGCAACGTGCTCTGAAGCTTGCACATCAAGGACACCAAGGTCTTGTAAGGACCAAACAGCTGCTACGAGAAAAGGTGTGGTTTCCTGGCATTGATCGTCAAGCTAAGGACATGCATGATGCCTGTGTCCCTTGCCAAGCTGCAGTGGATACTTCAAGACCAACACCTCTACAACCTTCACCACTACCTGCTGCACCATGGATGGAAGTATCGATGGACTTCTGGACCGCTACCAACTGGAGAGTACTTGATGGTAGTCATTGATGATCACTCACGTTATCCAGAAGTAGAAATCATCACTTCCACATCTGCAAAGGCTGTCATCCCGAAACTCGACAAGATCTTTTCAAACTTTGGCATTCCTGAAGTTGTCAAGACGGACAATGGACCGCCATTTAATGGACAAGACTTTGTCAACTTTGCTGAGCATATTGGATTCAAACACCGCCGTGTGATGCCACTACATCCACAAGCAAATGGAGAAGTAGAGAGATTCATGCAACCTCTCATGAAAGCTGTACGCTGTGCTCATGCCGAAGGACGATCCTGGAAACAAGCTATGTATGCTTTTCTCAGGAACTACCGTGCAACACCGCATGGAACACTGGGCAAGTCGCCTGGCGAACTTTTATTTGGACGTCCTATGAGAATCGCACTACCTGTCATGCCAGCCAAGGTAACGGATAAACGTCTCGCTCAGAAGGATGCACTAGCCAAGGGCAAAATGAAAATTGCTCATGATCAACGTGCAAAGGAACAATTCATAAAGGTTGGAGATACTGTTCTCGTTAAAAAGAAAAAGAGGGAAAGCTAGATATGCCGTATGATACAAAACCATATAAAGTGATTAGTGTAAAAGGAACTATGGTAACAGCGAGTAATAGAGATCATAGTATAACACGTAATATGGCTTATTTCAAAGTGATTCCAAATAGTGTAGAAAATGATGAAGTGCAAAGTCGTGCAAAAGAAAAAGAAAAAATGAGTTATAACTCGATAAACAATTCATCGAGGGATGTTTTTGTATTTAAGGACTCTCGTCCAAAACGTCATGTTAAACGCCCTACACGATATGATGATTAATTGTGTTCCTATGTAATGCAAAGTATTTACTTGTTATGCTGAACTAAATTTAATATTGTTTGAATAATGCAGATCTCATTCAATATTTTGTAACTTTGTATTACAGTTTCTTTCATGTTTGTTTAACATTGCATATGTATTTTTAACATTGAAATCCTTTGTGGTAAAGATTGTTTAAATTCTTTGTGTGTTTAATTAATGTTAAATGTATGCAATATCTCTTGATATGTTAATAACTTACTTTGTGTCAATAACTTTGCTTTGTGCTACAAGCATGGTAGACATCCTGTATTCATTCTTTTTAAAGAAAAGGAGGGATGTCATGTTCACAGAAAATGGTACCATCCGTTTTCTATGTGCGGCGGCTGGACGAGACTAGAGAAGACGTAAACAAAGCACAGGACGCCTGCCAAGCTTGGGAGCCATAGTCATGTAATCGCTTATTATTATTAAAGTCAGTAACCAGGAATGACTTTACATCAACCTTACTACCAAGACTATCTCAGCTATACACCAGACACCACAGTTTCCTTAGTGTAGACTGCAGTGTGGAAACCTCCGCTCCTTTCCATGACTGTTACATCTAGAAAGGGTAGTTTCCCATCCTTCTCCATCTCGTAAGTGAAACGCAACACGGAATTCTGCTCAAATGCTTCCTTCAGCACTTGCCGATGTCTGACATCAGGTACCTGTGAAAAATGTCGTCAACATACCTGCAGTATATGGCCGGTTTCAAGTTCATATCGACTAAGACCTTTTGTTCGATGGTACCCATGTAGAAGTTCGCAAACAGGACACCTAGGGGAGAACCCATGGCGACCCCATCTACTTGCTTATACATGTGCCCATCCGGGCTCAAGAAGGGGGCCTCTTTAGTACAAGCTTGGAGTAGTTTCCTTAGAATATTTTCTGGTATGTTAAGAGGAGTGCAGGCCAGATCACGATACACTCTGTCCACTATCATCTCGATTGTTTCATCCACAGGTACGTTGGTAAACAGTACTCTTGTACTCTTGTACTGTGCATTGAGCATTTACACTGAGTTTTCCCACATAACAGGGCTCGATTAAAGAAAACCAGAGGTCCTTCACCATCTCATTGCCTGGGAGAGAATGGAATTCTGTGGGTTAAATACCCCGGAATTCCTAACTCTCTTATGGCTTTGAAGCATAGTGCAGTGGATACAGTGTGTACCTGCCACTCTGTGGGCCAGGGTTCGAGTCTCCTGGTGGGTTGAGTGTTAAAAAGATATAAACTTCAGCTTGCGAGTTATATAGGCAAGTCTGTGCATTGAGCATTTACACTGAGTTTTCCCACATAACAGGGCTCGATTAAAGAACACCAGATGTCCTTCACTATCTCATTGCCTGGGAGAGAATGGAGTTCTGTGGGTTAAATACCCTGGAATTCCTAACACTCTTATGGCTTTGAAGCATGGTGCATTGGATACAATGTGTATGCTGGGATTGAGTACTACAGATGTTGGAGGTAGCAGGTATGGAGTAGATGCTCTTTTGTTTATGATCTTGTTAACAATATTTTATGTACCTGATAATTGTTTTGTTGTTGCTACTGGCAGAGAATAAAACCATGAGGACGAAGATTGTTTCTCTGACCACAATTATAACAGTGGCGACGAGGATTAAACATCTCCGGCAGAGAGCCTGGGTACGAGACGTGGTGTGAGGATCAAGAGAGAGCAGGGTACGTCGTGTGGACGAGTGGACGCTTCGCATACAAGTTGAGTGTGCTACCACCGTGACAATGACTGCGCCGTTCATGTCAATACAGCCGTTTAACACTGCCAAGATCTCGTTGGACCTGTGGCTCAGCCTGCTGGAAGCAAACTTTCAGTGCCGGTAGATTAAGGAGGACGCCAACAAGAAAGCGGTGCTCTTAGTTTCACTGGGCTCTGAAGCATATAGTGTTCTCGGAAATTTGTGTGCACCGGAGCTACCGCACACGAAGACCTATGTAGACCTGATTGCTCTGCTTAAACGTCAGTATGTGGTGAAACCGTCATATCACAGGAGTTTGATGGATTTCCAGAAGAGGACGAAAAAGCAGCAGGAATCAGTACAGGATTTATTTGTGGATTTGAAGGCTTTGGCTAACCTCTGCAACTTCGGAGCACAGTTGGACGGTAGGGTTAGGGACCAGTTGTTCATGGCATTGGAAAAGGAGAATTATTTCCCTAACCTGGTGGCAGAAAATTTGGATCTACAATCGATGACTTCATGGACAGTGCTCGAGAAGATATTGAACCTGGAAAGGGCTTTTGGAAGTAAGACTTCTACTCAGGAAATTATGGTCGTACAGGGCCAGACCAGATGCAAACACTGTGGATACAGGCACATAAGTAGCAAGTGCAAGTTTCGTGCATATATATGCAACTTTTGTAACAAGGAGGGACACTTGCAGAGAGTGTGTAGGGAATTTCTGAACAGGAACAACAAGGCCTGGGAGAGGAGACGACCAGGTAATGCAGGAAGAAGAGGTAGTGGTACTGTAGTCAAAGCGGTAGAGGAAGGTAAACCGTCTGAAGAAGCTGCAGGTGAGGAAAACCGACTATATTCGGTGAAAGAAAAGGTATGTTCAGTGAAGTCACAAGTGGTGAATTTTGTAATTAATGGGAAGTTAGTTCCCTTGGAACTGGACACTGGTGCGGCAGTGTCAACATTGTCTAGAGATTGGGCAGATACCTTGCAATTGAATGTAAAACCAGGTAAAAAATCTTTAAGTGCTTATGATAATGTACCGATTAAGGTCTATGGCAAGGTGTCGGCAAAAGTAGGTTATAATGGAAAAGAAATTGTCCAGGATTTTTATGTAGTGGATTCACATAATCCTAGCCTATGTGGTAAGGATCTCATGGAAAAAGTGGGAATTTTCTTGGCGGGCCTAGATGAATTGTCGATAGTTAAAACAATTAAAAGTGCCGAACAAATGTTAGATAAATATTCAGTGGAGGCAGATAAGCCAATTAATAGCATGGTTGCAAAAATTCACCTGAAAAGTGGGGCTTCACCTAAATTTTTCAAGGCAAGAACAGTGCCGTTTCATTACAAGCAATTGGTAGAATCAGCCCTGGAAAAGCATGTGGCAGAAGGCATCTTAGAGCCAATTACACATAGTGAGTGGGCAGCCCCAATTGTACCAGTGTTGAAGGCAGATCGGAAATCCTTGAGAATCTGTGCAGACTTCAAGGAACTGAACAACCGCATACACTGTGAGAAGTACCCTTTACCTAAGATAGATGAGTTATTGTCAGTGGTCTGCAAGGGAGCAATTTTTTCTAAGATTGACCTGAAGGATGCTTACTTGCAAATTCCTGTAGAGGAGGAGAGCCAGAAATTGTTAGTGATTAATACCCACAAGGGTTATTTAAGTATAAAAGACTTCCTTTTGGACTCTCCTCGTCTCCAGCAATTTTTCAGATTCATGTCCCAGTTGTTAGTTAACATTGAAGGTGTGGCTAGTTTTTTAGATGACATTATTGTATGTGGAGAGAATGAGGAAGTGCATGATGCTAGATTAGAACAAGTTTTGAATCTTTTGCAAAAGCACAATGTGAAGATTAATAAGGGAAAAACAACGTTGAAGACCAAGGCCATTGAATACCTGGGGTACCATATTTCAGGTAAGGGCTTTACTCCTTCTCACAAAAATGTAGCTGCTATAATAGATGCCCCAGCCCCAACATCAGTTGGGGAAGTACAGTCTTTTGTTGGGATGGTTACATATTTTTGTAAGTTTGTGAAGAACTTTTCAACAAAATTAGCACCCTTGTATGAATTGTTGAAAAAAGGGGCTAGATTTAAGTGGGCAGCAAGAGAGGAAAATGCATTCAGGAATATTAAGCAGGAATTGATCAATTCTCCAGTGCTCACTAATTTTACAGGTAGACTCCCATTAAAACTGGAGGTAGATGCTTCCCCAGTAGGAGTGGGTTGTGTATTATTACAGGAAGTAGATGGTCAGGATAAAGTAGTATATTTTGCTAGCAAGAAATTATCTCCTGCGGAACAGAATTATTCTCAGTTAGATAAAGAAGCCTTAGCTTTGGTATATGCTGTAAAGAAACTGAGGTATTTTCTGCTGGGGAGGAAATTTCTTGCTAGAACAGATCATAAACCCCTGCTAGGATTGTTTGGCAGAGGTAAGCAATTCCAGTTAATGCCAATGCTAGAATTCAAAGATGGGCATTACTACTCTCACAGTTTGAGTATGATTTAGAGTTTAAGCCAGGCAAGGATAATGTAGTAGCTGATGCATTAAGTAGATTGCCTGTGACAGAAGAATTAAATTCCAGTATTCCAGTGGAGTATGTTAACCTGGTGGAATCTATGTCTTTTGAGGATATTTCATTCCAGACTATTAGGAAGGCAACTGGTAGAGATCCCAAATTAAGTCTGTTGATGAAATATGTCAAATATGGTTGGAATGATAATTTGTTATTGTCAGAGTATGCTGCAGTGAAGGCTGACCTTAGTATTCACCAGGATGTACTCTTGTATAGGAATAGAGTGGTGGTGCCTGGGGAACTGAGATGTAAGATTTTGGAACAGCTGCATGTAGGCCATAATGGCATAAATGCTATGAAAGCAGAAGCTAGAAGTTGGGTTTGGTGGCCAAAAATAGACCAGGATATTGCTGAGGTAACAAAAAATTGTCATATTTGCTTTAAGAATTATCAGAAACCCAGGCCCCAGTACTTTCTTGGCCATGCACTGGAAAACCCTGGTCTAGACTTCATGTAGATTATGCGGGACCTATGGATAATAAATATTACCTAGTGGTGGTGGATTCATACACCAAATTTCTGGATGTGCATGTGTGTAATTCCACCACATCATCTGTAACTTGTGAATTACTAAGGAAAACATTTTGTAATTTTGGATTGCCAGACATAATTGTCTCAGACAATGCTCCTTATTTTGTTTCTGTGGAAATGGAGGATTTTTTTTAGAAAAAATGGTATTAAACATGTAACACCTGCCCCCTATAATCCTTCTTCAAATGGTCTAGCAGAGAGAGCAGTGAGATCCTTGAAAGAAGGGTTAAAGCGGTTTACGGAAGGTACTATTAATACAAGGTTTGTAGATTTTTATATAATCAAAGAAAAACTGTTCATTCTACTACTGGTAAATCTCCTTCTGAATTACTGTTTAATAGACACTTTAAAGTGCACATGGAAGCAGTAAAGACAGATCCCAATAAAGAGAAATCGGTAACTAGCTTGGCCAGTCAGTTGGCTCAGGGAGAGGAATTGTTGTTTAATGAGGGGGATGCAGTATATGCAAGGAATTTTGGAAGTGGAAAGCCCTGGTGGAAGGAAAAATTAGGGAAGTCCTGGGCCGCAGGAACTTCACTGTGCAAGTGCAGAGTTTTGGGAACATTAATTGGAAAAGGCATGCCGATCAGCTCATGCCAAGGTTCACAGGGAATTTTGAAGACCCTTCAGTGGGGGTGGGGCAACTAGTGATATCCATCCTAATAATGAAGGGATAGCAGCACCGCAGGTGACCGGAGGCAGAGCAAGGGGCAGCAGAGGGTTATGGGGATACAGTCAACCCTATGGACTCTACAAGGAGTAATTCAGAAGAATGTTTCCCAGAAGTAACAGGTCAGGACTCCCAGTTGAGAAAATCAGGAAGAGTCATACGACCGCCTGATAGACTTAACCTGTAGGGATAGAGTTTATTTAAAGGGGAGGAATGTTGGGATTGAGTACTACAGATGTTGGAGGTAGCATGTTTGGAGCAGATGCTCTTTTGTTTATGATCTTGTTAACAATATTTCATGTACCTGATAATTGTTTTGTTGTTGTTACTGGCGGAGATAAAACCATGAGGACGAAGATTGTTTCTCTGACCACAATTATAACAGGGTACCTCCACGTTACGACCTCTGGGTCTTCGAGGGGAACCAGAGGTCAACATTTGAGCTATTGGCTACCTAGAGTAAACCGCATTGCGAGTTGCATTGTTGTATCTTCCCTGCCAGTCGTAAACAGTCTGTCTCTCGAAGAGTATTTAAAGATTGAGCTTGGGGTTGATTATTAAATAATAAAATAGGCACCACTATGTTTACTAATACTGTCTAATCATTTGTAAAGTAAACCTGAGTAAACTTTGTATCGGGCACCGATATGATTAGTTGAACAATCTGCCGGCAGCATTAGCCACGGAGAAGGAGG
>WNGS01035214.1:0-20934 GCA_020271785.1 Procambarus virginalis | reverse complement strand
TTTTTGTCACAGTGTGACAATTTTATCTTAGCAGTACCTATCCTTGTACCTCTTATTTGTTTGACCAGATTGCGTGTGTTTCTGCTAACGTGGTAGTAACGATGCCGTAGCATTTTTATATTACAGCCGCTTATGTCATTACCGCACCCAGATACTAAAATTTTACAACGGTTTGAATAGACCGCCAACTAGGATTGCTTTCTGTACCATCTGTACCACCTGCTTAACCACCTGTTGTTATTCTACAAAATGCGTACGTTTACTTCTGGGGAGCGTCACCATAATCCACCATAATGTATTACTTTCCCGAGCTCGTATGTTGTTGCTTGGTTCCCGCCGTTGACTCATCAAATCCACAGCCATCCCCCTTACCAGCCCCCCGCCCCCCCCCCCCCCCCCCGTTACTACCCCCCCCCCCCCCCCCCCCCCCCCCCCCCGTTTTTTTCCAATTGCGTCTTGTCAATTCCCTTGAGAATCGGTTGAGAGATTGCGAAGTCGTACCACAATACTCTACTTAGTTCCCCATTAACGCATTTCGGAAAAATCGAGCAGGGCCTCAAGGAATTATTCCCCCCGGTTCACCTCCCAGTGCTCACTCGTTGCTATTTCGTCCAACCCCCCATGGTAAAGGAGGGCCTTTTTACAATAACACTGTTTTAATAACTCCGCCGTTACTATGCTGATTGAGAGAAGGTAGTAGGCTTGTTTACAAGGTCACACTAACTTACTTGTATACACAATACCCAATTTTGTTAATGGTTTAATAACACGTTGAGTTTACTCAATACAAAATGTTGTAGCCATCTTGAGCATAACGTACAGATTCTTCCATGTTTCTCCTTTAGTGCCTGTGTAGAGTGGTCTACTCCACCTCAGTGCTACTTCGGGGGCCTGTGACGCGTTTGGCTCTTTGGTCCCCGCCTTTAAGCGTCATTCAACCTGATGCTACGTATTGATTTGGTTACTAGCCTATGTGCGATTCTACCTCACCTATCTTCATTTACTACTGAAACCGCTGCCCATGGGTTTTCTGACCATCCACCACATTTCTCCCTTCCTAATGCCATTCCATTTGTCTACTACTCTGACCATGTATTTTAATGTCCATTCTCTTAATGAATCTTGTCTGGGGTCATTTCCGAGTGACTCATTACACCTGTGTCCTAGTTTTGGTTAGGACCCCCTGATCTATAGTACTCGTCCTATTCATTTTTATCCAGAAAGTAAACTTCTGATACACGCCGCAGAAGTCCAGTCTTCCTGCCCCCCCCCACTACCGTGGATAGCCTCACTTCAGCGTATGTATATGTACCGATTCGTGGTACAAGTCCTCCTCGGTCTAGTCGCCTGTCTTCTTCCCTTTCCCTCTTTGGACTATGCCTATCAATTATAGATGTCTCATCACTAGGGTAGGACTCTCGTGGGGATTAGATGTCTCTTGGGAACCTCTACACAGTGTGGGCGTCCGGCTCTCCCTCAACTTTACTCATTCACCTATGCCTTACATGGGGTTTGCCACTAACCCTAGTATTGTTCTGATTCATTCCTTGCACGTTTGGTACAATGCGTGCATACGTGTACCTCAGCCTGCCCTATCCTTCCTAATGCATTCCAGGTCGTATTTCTTACTGACTACGTCTAATATCCTTGGTAATAGCCACACCTTGCGAGAGACGAGCCCTTGGGTATCCTGCGGAGTGGTAAGCACCTTGACTAAATTTCTCCTACTGACGGTTTACCAGTGCGAGTACCGCAGTGCGATTCCTTCACAGGACTCCGTGGACAAGCAGACTACATCTTGTGAGGTTCACCATAGTGACAGGTAGAACTGACCGTTTACTTCATTGGTAGCGACGTGCAGCCGCAGTGATACATTTGACATACTCCACCAGCACGAGCTACAGTCGATTGAGTCCAGCACCGTGTGACTATGTCTGCTTGTACTTCATTTACTGTACACAGCACTAGTATTCAAGTTGACAGGCAGTACTTCTCTCTTTGTAACTCTTTGATATGCCATACAATTATAGTATTATAGGGTAGTGAGAAATTCGTGAGGTATGCGTCTTACAGGACCATTTTTAGGCATTACAGCTGACCTAATGTCCTAACCGACTAGCTCGCATCCAGTACCACTACCTTTCTATTTTACCTTAGCACATGCACTTTTGTCTCAGGGTCCTGCAATCCATCGAATAACATAATGGCTGTGCTAGTAAGACGTGTACTTCTGCTCGGGTGACAGATGAAACTTACCTGTCAATTGTACAGTTGTACCAGTCTCCACGGGTGACATACAAGACTTTATTCAACGCTGGGTAGTATAGTAAGTAAGTAAGTAATTATCAATAGAGGCACCAAACCGGGAAGGCTATGTAGCCATCAATGGTGCGGATAATCAGAGGGCGCTAAATATCACCAAGAATGCCAATACGAGAACAAAATGCATCAGGTGAACGATATCAAAAGCATCCAATTCGCCAAGAATTCTATCGAGGGACAGGCGACCGCGGGGGACAGCCGGAAAACAAGACACCCACTCGTCCTGAAAGTCAGGACATTCAACAAGGATATGCACGACCGTAAGAGGAACAATGCAATTTGGACAATAAGGAGCAGGGCGGCGCTCCATTAAGTGACCGTGAGTTTAAACGGTTAGGGCCAAAATGTAACCTAGTCAGAGCCGTTTCCCACTGCTGTTACGGTGTGGCAGGAGGAAGGCACTGAGACACACGACTCTTAAGAGTATGCAATTTGTTACCAATAACAGAAAATAAAACAACTCTGCCAGCGGGCAAGGATAAGGCATTAATAACTGGGTAAAAGTCGGAGTAAGGAATACCTTTACGGGGATGTGACAAGTGCCGATAGTGTCCTTAGCGGCAGCATCCGCACGCTCATTTAAAGAGACACCACATGGCTGGGAACCCAGCAAAACGCAACCGACTTAAATTTACTGGAGATAAGAACAGCCAATGTTGAATCTCGATGGCCACGGGTGGACCGGATTAAAGGACCCTAAAGCCATGAGGGCACTACGAGAGTTAACTACCACCACGAAGAGGATTGACACCGGGAAAGCAGGAGACGAAGAGCATAGAGAATAGCATAAAGTTCTGCTGTGAAGATGCTAGCCTCCGGAGAAGGTGACACATATAAGTGTGGTCAGAAAAACAACAGAGTAGCCCACACTGTCAGCAGATTTAGACCCATCGGTGAAGATGGAATGGAGTGGGAGTGATAAGAAAAGTGCTCAAGGAACAGCCGCTTCAGAACTGTATGAGGGATAAAAGCTTTAGTGATGTGGGTCAGAGAAGTAAAAAATTTGGAAGGGGGACCCTCCACGGGGCAGGTTGGAACAATACGAGGAGAAACATTAGTAATATGAACCGAAAGAGAATCTTGTAAGCGAGTCCAACGGACAGAAAGAGAAGGTGGTGAAGAGGAACAGGAACTACAGAGGGGTAAAAGTCAAGCACGATAGAGGCGAGAGTGAGGATGCTGGTAAGGATCGCACAAGATAGCGAAGACTGTAGCGATCACGGCGGTCCTGGAGAGACAGAAAGCCAGTGTCAGCATACACGCTGAGTAGGAGTTGAACGAAAAGCACCAGAGCTGAGGCTCACCCCAGTATGTGCAAAGGATTATGATGGCGAAGAGTAGAAGGAGAAGCAGAAGAGTATGCAGGCAACCATAATCGAGTTTAGACAGGACGAGAGAGGAATGCAATAGAGGAGCGTGGCGCCTATCCGCTCCCAAGAAGTATGGGACAAAACCTTAAGTAGGTTGGCTCTTAGAGCATTCACATGGAGGTAAGAGACATGGGCGACCAAGACAACCGAGTGTCAAGAAACCCCAAAAGCTTCGTGGAATCTTTGTACTCAAGGGGATGACCATATGACAAAGAAGGACGAAGAACGACCCGCTTCCGAGTAAAAGTCATGGATTATGGTCTTAGTAGTAGAGAACTTGAAGCCATGATTGGTGGCCCAAGATGACACGGCATCAATCGCAAGTTGAAGCCCGCCGTTGAAGGAGAGGCGAATCATCACCCGACAGCAAAGAGTAAGATCGTCAACATAAAGAGCGGAGAGAGATGCCAGAAGGAAGGAGGAAGAAGACCAGTGAGGGCAACCAGAAAAAAACTAGTACTAAGTACACTACCTGGGGCACACCCTTCATACTGCCGAAAAGAGGAAGAGAGAGTGGTACCAACCATGACTCGAAAGGTACGACGAGAGAGAAAGCTTTGAAGGAAATGAGGGAGATTACCACGAAGGCCAAAAGAACGAAGTTGGGACAGAATATGGAATCTCCAAGTCGTGTCATAAGCCTTTTCCAGGTCAAAAAGGACAGCAACAACGGAGGTCTTCGCAGCAAAAGCAGTACGAATATAGACCTCCAGTTCACCAGGACATCAGTCATGCTGCGGCACTTGCAAAAACCAAATTGAGAAGGAGAGGTGGTGATGGTGTTCCAAGAACCACATCAGACGGACATTCACCATACGCTCAAACAGCTTGCAAACACAACTCGTGAGAGCAATAGCGCGGAAGTCCTTAGGGGATGTACCGAGAAGACCCTGGTTTTTGAATAGGGAGTAAAACAGCATCGAGACAGTCCACAGGGAAGGACGACGACTCCCAGATCTGGTTATACAGACTCAGTAAATATTGAGACGTGCACAGAGGGAGATGGCGAAGCATCTCATATGAACGTCATCCGAGATCGCCGTCGTAGATCCGCAGAGGGCAAGGGCAGACTGAAGTTCAGAATGAGAGAAGGGATCGTTTATAGAAGGCAGAGATGAGTGCGGAAATCTAAAGGATAAGATTCAACAGGCTTACGAAGAAGGAAGGATTGAGGAATGAGAACCAGAGCTAACAGAAGAAAAAGTGGGAACTCAGTTCGGTTGCGACCTGCACTGGATCCGCCATAAAGGTACCACAGAGGTGGAGAACCGGCGAGACATCCGGAACGAACCTGCCCGCAATCTTGCGAATCTTTTTCCAGATCTGCGGCAGAGTAGTATCGGACATAATGGTGGAAACATAAGATTTCCAACTCTCACGTTTAGCTGTATGGATGGTCCTATGGGCCATCGCACTTGCCTTCCGAAACCAAAATAAAAATCAGCCATCTGCCGGCGGCGGAGTTTCTTCCAGGATGCACGCTTACAGCGGACAGCCCGAGCAACAGTCCGCATTCCAGCAGGTAACGCACTTCCGTGTGCCCCGGAGGAAGAACGAACAATAGAGTGGGGCAGCGTTGAAGACAGTGTCATAAAAAGAAGGAGGTGCAAGGAGAGGCAGAGAGGAGAGGTCAGAGAGAGTAGCACGTAGGGTAAATAGGCTCCAGTCAGCCTTGGCAAACTGCCACCTAGGGAAGGAAAAGGAAGAATAGAAAGAGAAAAAGGAAACGAGGATAGGGAAATGATCACTTATGGAGATCATCAAGAACCTGCCACGTGAAATCAAAGTAAAGGGACAACGAGCAGAAAGAAAGATCAATACAGGAAAGGGTGCGAGTTCGAGAGTCCATATGAGTGGGCTCACCAGAATTCAGAAGATATAGAGAAGAAGCGAGGACGAACGATTCGAGAAGACGGCCTCGGGTGTTTGTCAGAACATCACCCCAGAGGAATGTTGACAGTTGAAATCACCCAAAAGGAGCACCGCTGTGGCGAGGAGTTCAGGAGATGCTTAAGATCAGGAAGGGAAAGCGGGACATTTGGGGGGAGATAAATGGAACAGACTGTATACCATTTACCCACAAAACACGGGCAGCAGAACAATGGATAGGTGATGGAAAAAGTAGTTTGACGAAGGGAATATCAGATCGAATCAAGAGAGCAGTAGAGTTATGGGCCCCAGCAAGAGCTCTGGGGGGGGGGGGGGAAAAAAGGAATAACCACGAAAGTGGCCAGGACGAGCACCAAGCATTGGTTCCTGGAGGCAAACACAAAGTGGTGAAAATTGTGTAATTAGAAGTTGGAGTTCATGGAAGTTGGCATAAAATCCACGAATATTCCACTGAAGAATAGACATTACCAAAGAGAATGGACAGTAACAGAGAACAAGAAAGAAATATAGGTATAGAAGAACACAGTTTATTAAAGAATCTCAGGATCAGGGGGTCAGGATCAGGAGCAGGGTCGGCAAAATCAGGGTTAGGGGGCATGGGTAACTTAGTAAGGATAGAGGGAAGGGAGCAAGAGGACCGACCAGAGGCGGACTGACGGGTCCGGAGGAGGAGGAGACAACTGAGAGGGGCAGGCAAGGACAGTTGGAGGAGGGGGGGCAGAAGTCAGGGAGTGCACCTCAGCAAGGGCAGCGACCGAGAGGGAATCAGGGGCGAAAGAAACCTCCATATCTGGGACTGGGGGTTTGACCACTGAAACGAGAGGGGATGTTGTGACAGAGTCAGAGGGAGGGGGGCGAGGAAGAAAGTGAAACCTTCTTACTCGCTGGAGAGGAAGGAGAGGAGCCAGGCTTACGTTTCTGACTTGAAGAGACAGGCGTTCCAGTAACAACGTACTGGGCGACAGACTCAATGATCTCAGCAGAAGAGGAACGGGAGCTAACAACATGAAGATTGCTGGAAGGATGATGGATATCAGCCTGGACAGACAGGTGGCGTGGAGGGTCAAGAGACTGGGGGGAGGGTCGGGAAGAAAGAGTGGGGGGAGATGGGGAAGAAGACAAAGGAGATATGGCGGACTGGGTAGGAAGGGGGGAAACCCCAGATGGAGAACCGGGAGGGAGACTATCCGGGCAGGAGGCAAAGGAATAGGGAAGGTGGTGGTGGGTGTGGTCGGGTTTAAGGCCTGGAAACGGTTGTGAGACTGAGGAAGACGGGAAGGACGAGGAGAGGTAGAACGCAACACGCGAGCGTAGGAGATACCCGCGAAAGGGGTGAGACGACGAACTTGGCGTCTCGCTTCAGGAAAAGACAGACGATCACAGTGTTTCAAGTTGAGGACGGCTTCCTCGAGTTCATAGTGCATACACGAGCGTGAGAAGGTAGGGTGAGCTTCACCGCAATTGAGGCAGCGAGCCTGGGGACAAGTGCCTCGGACTTAGAATGACTATCGTCCCCACACATGGGGCATAGATACACAGTACTGGTGCATTTGAGGACACCGTGCTCGAACTTCCAACACTTATTGCAAAGTCTAGGAGAGGGAATGTACTCCTGAACGGAACATCTGGCACCAGCAAGAATAATAGAGGGCGGAATGGCCCTACTATCAAAGGTGATTTTTACAACTCGAAGGGGCTGAAGGCGACGACCACAAGGGGGTCGAGTAAACATGTCCACCTGGAGGACAGAATGGCCTTGGGCTTCGAGGATATGTTTAATATCCTCATGGCAATCTTTGAGGTCCCGTACACCAGTTGCAACATGGTGTGGGAGGAGAACAGTGCCAACACTGGCATTTAACTGAGCGCTTTTAGAGACCCGAACAGGGGTTTCTCCAATGCAGGACAAAGCGGCTAAGCGAGTAGCTGCATCCTGAGAAGGAGCAGCGATGACACGTGTACCGTAACTGGTGGAGTTAAAAGTAACAGAGGCATCTACTGAATCAACAAGGTGTTTATGGAGGGAGAAATCGTCAGGAGGAGTAGAGTCCAGATGGTGGAAATCAAAGTATTTAGCCCACGTAGCAGGACCAAACAAGGCTTTGTAAGTATTATTACAGGAAGGGATCGTGCGAGTGCGGCCGTGGTGGGGACGGCGTTGAGAACCCCCAGGGAGAGACGGGGTAAAAGGCGCAGTAGCCACAATGAGAGACGAAGGCGTGCCAGGGGACGAGGTGGTCATCACTGGGGGCTGGGGACTCGACTCTACCACAGAGGAGGGAGGGGAGTAGTAAGGTGGTGGTGGCCCAATGCAACGGGGGCTACAGGGCCTGGTCTTCCAACACAGTCCGACTCGAGGGCTTGGTCGCCTACCCCACGAGCCTGAGAGGGTACAAGGGAAACACTATCTGCCATGAAAACGAGGAAAAACTTTCATTCACGAATGTGCCCCACACCCACCATGGAGCCACAATTAGAGGCAGGACACCCAACAAGAAGCTATCGCCAATCTTGCCGGGATCGGTGATAGCCACCTTAAGAAGAGTGAGTCCGTCGAGATCGGGTTCAGTGTCGAAAGGGGGATTGACAATAAAAGGGTCTCCTCGCTCAAGACGTTGCATACTACAGTTCTACGGGTGCAAGAGTATGCCTCCTCAAACACCCGGGCGTCAAAACAAAAGAAGGTCGAAAGAATAATCAAAACAGGCAAAAGGTCGGCAGGAAATGACAATTTGATAGGAGAAGAGGGAGCGGAGAACAATGAAATTTGAGGAAAAGGAAAAGGGGTCTGGCAAAATTGGTAAAGGCAGCAGCAGGAGCACAAGGCTGCAAAAGGACAGAGGACTGACCCATGGAGCATCACACTCCGGCAGCTGCCCACCAAGCCCCTTCATAGCGGCAACGGGCCAGACAGTGAGGGGGGGAGGGGGTAGTGTAGTGCATCTTGGACACAACTCAAAGGATAACATAGACTTGTGTATGGAGTCAGGATTTACAGGACAGTACTACCTCTTGTCCTTGGATGACAGATGAATGAGACTTATATAGTGAGCAGTATAGTGCAGCTTGGACCCTTAACCAGAGATTCTTACTGAAGCGACCATATGAGTCATAAACTCATACTCCGCCCAGGTAAAACAGAAACAAGCAACACTTAGTGGGCCAGCCAGAGGCTTGGGGCCCGTGCAAGAATATTCGTGCAAAAAAAAAAAACAGAGATGATAGTGTATTGTGTTTTGGAATGAAACTATTTAGTACTTCAACTCACTCAGTAGCTCTGTTCTCTCTTTGTACCGTGATGTTTCCAAAGCTTTTGACAAATCTGAACACATTAAACTTTTTTAAAGAACTACTTAACAGAAAAATATGTCCTGTCATTGCTAGATATTTATATATTTCTTATCTGGTATGCAAATTAGCTGTGAAATGGAATATGTCCACTCTGAATATTTCTCACTAAATATGAGTCAAATAAGGTATAGTTTTCAATCTTATACTATTTGCTCTCGATCTTCAACCATTGTTAAAGGAGTTAAAAGCCAGTCGAGCTAGCTGAGGCACAGGTACAACTAAGGGGACGTCAGTTAGTTTTTTAAACTTTGTTCAATGTCAACCAAATTTTTTTTATAAGTTGTATATGAAAAGGGCTGCAATTGATCCAAGTTTCAGTACTGCAACCTAAATAGAGAGGGAGATTTATAATTTTTATATATTTATTCAACGAATATTACACATTTTCAAGTGTTTATAACAACCACACCTTTCAGATATAATCATTCTATGACACTTTTCTGTCACATTAGCAAATAATAAAGGATCCGTACTAAGGTATTTTTCAAAACATCTTTAGTTTTCCTAATTCAAATAGTCAAAGTTTCCCCCCCAAAATTATGCAAATATATCATGTTTATTGCTATTATAAAATCAATAAATTAACTTTGGAAGCAACGCTTAGTACCGATTTTAGAGACATACACTCTACATATAAGGTGTAAGTTTCATGTAAATTGAATAAAAAATGAACGAGTTAAAAGAATTTTTATGTTACTTGAAAATAAATATGAAAATAATAAAGTCTAAGGTCCTGCCATCTATGACTGAGGTTGAAATCAACCTATTTCCTCCAAAATTGGCACCCTTACAGATACAGACTGCTTACGTGCAGTCTGGTGTATAAGTTTCATGCAAATCGTCCGAAAAAAAATTAAAAACAAATTAAAAAACGAAGAATTCCTTTTGTTTTAACTTATTATTTTTTAATTAATTATATATTTTTAATATATGCTATTGTGATAGCTGAGAGTCATAGATATGATTTCAGTTGACACATGGGTTTTATAATCGTTTTTGACCATTTTGGAAAAATTTTGACTTATAATTCAATATTTTCTTCTCCCTTCATATTTATGCTACGATGCTGAGACTTGCACCAGATGAAACCCTTATCATATACAACCTGTTAAAAAAGTTTCATTGAAATCGAACGAGTTTTCATTTTTGGTATTTTTGGAACTAAGGCCAATGTTTTCTGTTACGCTGATGATCTAGTTCTGTTTACACCTACGAAAAATTCTTTGAAAATCTTGATAGGAATATGTGAGAGATATTCTCACATATTCTTCGGTTGTATGCAGAATACAACCTTACTTTCCATCTAGCCAAATGTGCTGTAGTTCCCATTAACTCACTCAATCCGTTGTATATTGATCCGAAATTAAAGTTATTACGCTGAGAGATTACTGAAAAATATTTTGAAAAGCATCTGGGTCATATCCTTTCCTGAAAGGGTCCACGTGAATTTTTCAGATGGTATTAGAAACCTAAACGTTAGAACAAATGTCATTATGAGTGAATTCGTTCATCTTGATACCTGGTCGCAAGTAAAGTTAGCAGTCAATATCAGAGCCCACATGACTGTGAACTATGCCACCTTCAAAGTGTTGATTTTGGTAACCTTAATTGTAAATGGAGAAAATGTTCAAGATGAATAATGGGTGTTCATCGTGACACTCATTGCAATCTCATATCAAGCCTTATGTCCAAATCCACACTTGAAGAAATTGTTCACAAACGAATGATATCCTTTTTGTCTGAAGGGAATTGTACATCCAGCAATCTCATTCAATTCCTTTTTATTACACTGAGTCAGTAGAGACTCCAACTATCCCAGAAGTAAAAACTTAGTTGTCAGGAATTACAACTTAAGGATGAATGATATATAATGGTGCAGCAGGTATACATAATAGGAAAACAACTAGTCAGCAGAGAAAGCAGGGAGACCCCAGCTGGATAATTGGAATTTTGAAGGAACAACTTTGATAAAGAGACGGTTTACTGCCAGGAATGTTGAGTTCTGTGGAAATCAGATCTATGTTGCACGAAATGTGTGTTGGGAGTGATTTTGATCCGTCTTTGAACTAGAATCAAACACATGGAGACTGCCGAGGGAGGAAATTTTGTTTTTATAAACTCATTGAATGATTACTTTATATTAATCCTTTAAATTATATTCTCATTGTCAGAGTTTCATGTGATATTGGTTTTAACACTTTCTTTAAGATAAATAGCTCACTGTAAACCTATGTAAACTAATCAACTACATATGTACTAAACATACACTCTTTTACAATATTTTTTTTAATTTATTGTTCGTAAGTATATCTGGACCCTTCATCACGGCCGACAGAGACTTACTTGTATCCTGTTGGGTTAGGTGCAGCTTGGACCCTTCACCGTAGGTACAATTGCAGACCATCAAGTAACAATTGACGGTGTGTGTACCAAGCTTGGTGTAGCAGTTGTGATCTGTGGCAACAAACAAAACCAGTATTATATAAAGATCTTGATTAATGTTTATGTTATTTGCTTACATATGTGTTAATTATTTTTATAATTTAAATTTAATTTTAATTATTTTCAATATTTTTATTTATTATTACTATTAATTTAATTATTATTACTATTAATCTAATTCTCATTATTTACATTGTAATTATTTTGAATATAATTGTTATTATTATTTGATTTAATATTTCCATTAATATAAATATAGTGGCAGTATTTCGTTCAGAAATATGTTATTGAGTACAGCAAACTTGTTGTGAGATTTCTGATTTCTCCCTCTGGCAATGACTGGAGCTTATTTACTGTTAAGTGCCTTAACTCCAGATTGATATGCTAGATGTGACAATATCCTTTTGAGTCGACTGCAACCACACACCCAGACTCTATGCAGGAAGGCCAGATGCGTTGAATGAGCAATCAGAAAGGTGGGAGATAAGCGAGAGCAACCGCCAAAGATCCTGTAGTACAGGAGAAGGATGAAGACCAAGGTGGTCATCCCCTCTACAATGCATCACAAGACAGTCTCTCACTGGGTCGTGCTCTTTGCAACTCGCTGGCAGCGAATAAAGCAGGTAGAGGCCCGGTCCTCACATCTAATGTTTGATTCAGTGATTAGGATTAGGGGCTGGAGCCTGAACCAGCTCATGTGCCTGTTCAGGACAACTGTAAGTAAAGTAATGAATGGGGGCAGTACTGCAGAATGAAGGAATGACATAAAGACCTGTGTAGACAGAATAACAATTTATTCAACAACTTAATGACTAATACACAGCCCCACACTTTACGTTAAACCAAGAGTGGCATTTCAAATCTGACAACCATCACTTTGCAGTAGATCTCGGTGACCCACCACCTGACAGGCAGTAGGTCTCCTTGACCCACCACCTGACAGGCAGTAGGTCTCGGTGACCCACCACCTGACAGGCAGTAGGTCTCGGTGACCCACCACCTGACAGGGAGTAGGTCTGGTTGACCCACCACCTGACAGGCAGTAGGTCTCGTTGACCCACCACCTGACAGGCAGTAGGTCTCCTTGACCCACCACCTGACAGGCAGTCTCCTTGACCCACCACCAGACAGGCAGTAGGTCTCGGTGACCCACCACCTGACAGGCAGTAGGTCTCGTTGACCCACCACCTGACAGGCAGTAGGTCTCCTTGACCCACCACCTGACAGGCAGTAGGTCTCCTTGACCCACCACCTGACAGGCAGTAGGTCTCCTTGACCCACCACCTGACAGGCAGTAGGTCTCGGTTACCCACCACCTGACAGGCAGTAGGTCTCGGTGACCCACCACCTGACAGGCAGTAGGTCTCGGTGACCCACCATCTGACAGGCAGTAGGTCTCGGTGACCGACCACCTGACAGGCAGTAGGTCTCGGTGACCGACCACCTGACAGGCAGTAGGTCTCGGTGACCCACCACCTGACAGGCAGTAGGTCTCGGTTACCCACCACCTGACAGGCAGTAGGTCTCGGTGACATACCACCTGACAGGCAGTAGGTCTCGGTGACCCACCACCTGACAGGCATTAGGTCTGGTTGACCCACCACCTGACAGGCAGTAGGTCTCGGTGACCCACCACCTGACAGGCAGTAGGTCTCGGTGACCCACCACCTGACAGGCAGTAGGTCTCGGTGACCCACCACCTGACAGGCAGTAGGTCTCGGTGACCCACCACCTGACAGGCAGTAGGTCTCGGTGACCCACCATCTGACAGGCAGTAGGTCTCGGTGACCGACCACCTGACAGGCAGTAGGTCTCGGTGACCCACCACCTGACAGGCAGGAGGTCTCGGTGACCCACCACCTGACAGGCAGGAGGTCTCGGTGACCCACCACCTGACAGGCAGGAGGTCTTGTTGACCCACCACCTGACAGGCAGTAAGTCTTCTTGACCCACCACCTGACAGGTGTATAGAGACACAAAGTCTCGACCCACTGGACAGGTCATCAACAACAATGAACTAACCTGAAACACTTCGTGTACACTATTGTCAACTCAACCACTTTAACAACATGATGCATCAACATATGAAAATGCGTGCACAACAATGTCACAATGGCAATCACCACAATAACACACCCACAAGTAATGTACGTTACTTTACTCAATGCCACTAATATATACACAAGTAAATTACTTAAGAACAAATGTCACAAAGACATTCAATCAATTATGTTAACACGTCACTCAGACGACCATCAATCAAATACAATTATCAATTAACTGCTCAATTAATTTACGTAAAGTAAACACCAACATTTTCGTTAATCACTGTCACTCAGACCATTTCAATCACTTAACTCACGTTATTTATTGTTTATCACATAGATGAAACAATCAATTAACAACTTGATACGCTGTCCTACTGACATCTACCGATCAATATAGACACTGACTTTACTAATTACGTTAATGAATCAATAAGAAGGATTTCACCAAGACAATCCAACACCAGCAATACACACACAATAAACACACAATAATGAGAATCAATACTTGTCACAGTGACAAAATAATCACTTTAACCACAATGACTTACACAAATATTGGATCTCTGTAAAGAGATATAAACAGTGTCACACAGACATTAATGATCAAACAACAATACAATACACTGCAAAAGATGATAACAGTCTAGGACTCAAATGAGTTTATAGTAAATCGTTGACACACACAACACGTCACCTGCCACTCTCACTAGTGACAGGTCAAGGGAGGTTAAGAGCTGTCACCAGACAGATTAACACCCCCACAATCTATTTGGACTCTGACACAGAGATCTCGTTGCAAGACGCTCCGATAAATCCGAGATTGGGTAATTAACACTTACCGAGTTATGAATGTGCACAACTACAATAATTCCCGGGATTCTACTTACAGTCAATCACACCTTACAAGCTTCAATTACAGCTGATCCTTGATGATGTTTAGCTACCCGGTCGACTGGAGACATGGCGATGTGAAATCCCGACAATAGAGGTTGCACTACGTAGGGATGATTAATCACAGAGATGATCACTGCTCTACAGAGCCCCAGCGCAAGTTGCAACAATTACTCAACAGTCAGCGTTTACTATGAAGAATAATTGAGTCACTCCTTGATCATCCCGTTTTCTATTGATTAGAGGCGAGAGACACTGCTTCTCGGAGCCTCCGTTTTCTGTTGGTGCCGCGCGCGGCCCGTAAATACATGCACACCCACACCTACACCCACAGCCTCAGGCGAGAGTGAGGGAAGATAGTCTTACTCCCCTTCACCACTCCCGCAAAAAATATATATCACGCTCACTGTAAGCCCAAAAGCTCACACACTCCTGGGATATTCCACACTTGATTGTCCCACATATGACTGGACAATCACTTCCAATCAGACCCACACTGCTCAACATGGGGGGACTTCAATCACTGTGGGATAGACTTGGAGAACAAGGAACCACATGGAGGAGAGGATACATGGAGAGCCAAACTAATGGAGGTGGCAACAAGAAACTTTCTAAGCTACCATGTCAGGGAACCCACTAGGATGAGAGGAAATGATGAACCAGTGAGACTCGACCTGGTCTTCACTCTGAACGACTCCGACATAAGGGAAATCGATTTCGAGGCCCCAGTTGGAATGAGCGAATGAGCACTAGTGTTTGTGTATCTGATTGAAGAATGGTTATTGAACTCGAGGAGGGATACTGAAAACAAATGGCTGGTATTCCGAAAGGGAAACTATGAGGAGATACGAAAATTCCTAACAGATATAACATGGGAAACAGAGCTCAGGAGAAAGACGGCCCAAGACATGATGGACTTCATCATGTAGAAGTGCAAGGAAGCAGAAAACAAGTTTGTCCCAGTCCAAAAGGAAATCAATGCAAGGAAGATGAGAAAACCATGGATTAATCAGAGATGTAGGCTAGCTAAGCAGCAAAGTAAAAGGGCATGGAGAAAATAGGAATAAGAGGACACTTGAGAGCAGAGAAAGATACCAGAGTGCCAGGAATGAATATGTCAGGATGAGAAGAGAGGCAGAAAGACAATACGAAAATAACATCGCAAGATAGGCAAAGACTCAACCTAAATTGCTGCACAGCCACATCAGGAGAAAAACAACAGTAAAGGAACAGATAATGAAATTAAGGATAGGAGCAGAAGGCTTCACTACAAACAACAAGGAGGTGTGTGAGGACTGAAAAGAAATTCCAGGTCTTCACCTTAGAACAAGGAGAAATTCCAGAGATAAGAGATGGAATATTTAACCAGGAACCACTAGAAGAGTTTGAGATTACCAGTGGGAAGTAAAGAAGCTTTTACTACAGTTAGATGTGACAAAGGCTATAGGCCCAGATGGAATCTCCCTTTAAAGAAAGGGGATAGAGAGGAGGCACTGAACTATAGGCCAGTGTCCCTAATCTGCATACCACGCAAGCTGATGGAGAAGATTGTGCGAAGAAAGCTAGTGGAACATCTGGAGCGAAAGAACTTTGTCACACAGCATCAACATGGGGTTTAGGGATGGATAAGTCCTGTCTCACTGGGTTAATTGAATTCGACGACCAGGCAACAAAGAAAGGGGTGGGCACACTGCATATTTTTGGATTGCCAGAAAGCCTTTGACAGTACCACACAAGAGGCGAGTGAAAAAGCTCTGGAGATGCAGGCTGGAGTGAAAGGGAAGGTACTCCATTGGATAAAGGAGTACCTTAGCAACAGAAGACAACGAGTCACGGTGAGGGGTGAGGTCTCAGATTGGCGAGACGTCACAAGTGGAGTCCCGCAGGGGTCAGTCTTTGGACCTATACTGTTTCTGATATTTTTAAATGATCTCCCAGAGGGTATAGACGCGTTTCTCTCAATGTTTGCTGATGATGCAAAAATTATGAGGAGGATTGAAACAGAGGATGATAGTAGGAGGCTACAAGATGACCTAGACAGACTGAATGAATGGTCCAACAAATGGCTGCTAAAGTTCAACTCGAGTAAATACAAAGTATTGAAACTAGGCGGTGGAAACAGGAGACCTGACACAGGATACAAAATAGGAGATGAAGTACTTCATGAAACGGACAGAGAGAAACATCTTGGAGTTGATATCACACCAAACCTGTCTCCTGAAGCCCATATAAAAAGAATTACGTCTGTGGCATGTGCGAGGCTGGCTAACATCAGAATAGCCTTCAGGAACCTGTGTGAGGAATCATTCAGAATCTTGTATACCACATATATAAGGCCAATCGTGGAGTATGCGTCACCAGCATGGAGCCCGTACTTCATCAAGTACAAGACGAAGCTGGAAAAATTTCAAAAATATGCCACTAGACTAGTCCCAGAACTAAGAGGCCTGAGTTACGAGGAACGCCCGCGGGAAATGCACCTTAAGAAACTGGAAGACAGAAGATTAAAGGGAGACATGATCACTACCTACAAAATCCTCCAGGGGGAATTGACAGGGTAGACAAGGATAAAGTATTCAACACTGGTGGTACGCGAACAAGGGGAAACACGTGGAAACTGAGTACCCAAATGAGCCACAGGGACGTTAGAAAGAACTTTTTCAGTGTTAGAGTAGTTACGAGAAGGAATGCATTAAGCAGTGATGTTGTGGAGGCTGACTCAATACACAGTTTCAAATGTAGATATAATAGAGCCCAGTAGGCTCAGGAATCTGTACACCAGTTGCTATACAGTTGAGAGGCGGGACCAAAGAGCTAAAGCTCAACCCCCGCAAGCACAAATAGGTGAGTACACTGTCTGTGAGTCTCAACACAGGCTTTATACACAAGCCAACGCGATACACAGTCTTTCCATAAACTGATTAGTCCACTGATAGGATATCAACACTGCCAGACCTTGGTACAATCCACGTGGTCCCAGCGTCTCCAGAACCATCGTGCAATGTCTCCAGAATCGTCGTGCAATGATTTCCTTGGTGATGCAAATCTAATCCTCTGGACATCAGCAATATCCCAGAGATCCGGTGCCAGGAATAATTACTGGTGCGAAGGAAACAATACTTCAGGACAAGGGCAAATAGAGACCTTCCTTCGTGCTCCTGAAGATGGCATACTGTCTCCTTGAATATCCTGACCCAAATGCCGGCACACACCACCTTAGTCAAGCACCTAGAGGCCGTGACGTCAGTCCATCTGAGCCAGTCAGAGCCATAGGCCCCTCGCGCCAAAACTAGGCTCTTCTCCCATTGGTTCCGGCACGAGTCGCTGGTTTTAGCGTGGTGACTGGTGCCACCCGCTTGTGAGACAATGTCCTGTTGTTTCAGAGGGGGTTGGGGAGTTTTGTGGTGAGGCCAGCCAACGGTTTTGTGAGGAGAGTCATCGTTTTTTCCCTCCACTACCATACTACAGCTAAAATTACTCCACTGGTTGGGTCGTATCATACTCCTGGTAACAGAGTCCTGCATTATCCATTGTAGGTGACCCAAGTCACAACTGTTGACCCCATTGTACTTCTGGCGACAGAGCGAGTGCTTTGATCCCAAACTCGGGCAACTCTGGATTCCAAATAACGGAGTTGCCTACTGCAAACATCCTTGCTTGCCATGCAATCAATAAGTTTTTGCGCTGAGAGAGCACTCTCTCACACTTGTTCATGAAGAACTCTTCCAACTCCAAAGAAAATGTTTTGAAAGAGACGAATGTCGTCTATGCCTTCGCATGCTCACTTTGGGAATGACAGCCCCAACGATCTCATTAAATAGGCAAGACAGTATAACTATGGTGGTGCAATTTAGAATTTTGTGGGCGAGATAGAGCATAATACAATCCCGATTATTATCAAGATAAATTTCAATGGACTTAAATGTAAACTTTCCAGCAGATTTTTCCTATATTTTTTAAATGGTATGATAAAGACTTGGCATTTTCAAATTTTAGTGTGAGATGAAGCTTGAAATTTCCATAATCTTAAATGTAAACTTCCTGTAGATTTACAGGAAAGCTTACAATGTAAACGTTCTTCCCGTAGACTTTTCCTGCAAAATTTTTAATGATACAACGTAGAGGATACGCTTTTGTTTTTGGAAAGAAATATAATATATGAAATTCGGGTAGACTTATATATAATTCCCATAGCTTTAAATGTAAACATCCCAGCCCATAGACTTTAATGTAAATTTCCTAGCTCATAGACATTAATACAAAGTCTTCATGTAGATTTAAAATTGAGTTCTCATAGCCTAGGCCATATATTTAGTCCTATTTAAGCCTAGGCCATAGGCTTAAATAGAAGTCTCAACAGAGTTCCCAAGTTTCCTATCTGTTATGGACTCGTCACTGCCATCTGCGCGTGGCCTGGTAGTTCCAGTGCCATCTATGAGTCTGTACCCAAACTCCCCGAGAATGGGACGCCACATGGACAATGCAATCGGGTAGTGGCTGTCTAATACCTGCAAATGGCTCAAGATTCCTGCCTTGGTCAGCCAGAGGGGTCGCTGTGGATGACCTCTTGTGAGGTGGCGACTAGAGATCAGCGCCATCTGTTGTGCTACTGAGCACAATGTCGACGTCCCCATTGCATAAGTGGTATTTCTTGATTTCACCAGTACCTATAAGTGATGACATGTTTGTCAACAGAGGTGACATGGGGCAGCAGTGGTGCTGAGGAGAGGCAGTTTACCTTGGGCAGCCTACGTTCTCCCTCCTTAGTCTTGCCAGATGACTAAGTAGGCCACCGCCCATCTGTAGCAGTGTGTGTTGTCTGTTAGTGCAGTTGTATTGGAAGAGATCGGTGTATCCCGGGACTGGCTAAGGGGAGAAATGCGCAACAGTAAGATGTTGGTGGAGAAGCGCTGCTAACTGGACGTTACAGGCTTCTGCTGGGGGTTCGCCATCCCTGTATTAATTGTGTTGTGGCCCCAATCAGCGTGTGGCTGAAGTTCTCTGCCGAAGTGGCTGGAGAGTGGTCGAGGGGCATAGGCACCTTAAGACACTGTCGGTGGGCTGGCCCATGTGTAAGATTAAACTCGCCAGGGTTTCCTCAGTACGGTGGAAGAAGGTACTGGGTAGTAGAAGAAACACTGGAATAACGAACTCTGCACGTTAGCACGTTCGATATCCTGAGTGAAAAGATATCCCTGTATGTAGGTGTAGAAATAGCCTATCTGTTCTTTTATATATATTTAGGTGATGGTGACATTAGTGATGGTGAAGGAAACAGTGTTTTTGCTCATTCCCTCCCCCCACTTTCTTTATTTTGCACTATTTAACCAATTTCTTGAAAGCGTACTACCGACTTGGGGTCGGATACGACACATAGGTTCCTCCAACAAGAACCCGGTTACTGGTCCTAAGTGGCCGTAACACTATACAAGATATTCGTCTCCGGGTTTACAATTAGTCTACTAATAGCGGAAGTCTCAGTGACCCTACAATAAAGCAGTTTGTCACCCTTCACCCAAGCACCACCACTGCCGCTGCCGCCATCGCAAGCTAAGCACTAGTGTAAAGCTGATGCCTCTAATTTCTCATTTAATTGTTTTGTAATTGTTTAGTTTCCACACTGCAATTCGCCTGTTAGATATCTCGAAAGGTATTCAACTTAAGGTATCCTAACCTAACCTGACCTTGATTGTGGGCAGGGGAAAGAATAATTATTAACAATTAAAATCGCATTTGCAACCATTCCTCTGGGCGGTGTGTGTGTACAGGGAATAAATCTTGTAAGCACTTTCTCCAGCAAGGCAGCTCCAGGAAGAGAGGCAAGACAGGAAGAGGCAGATAAAGAAAGAAATAGGGAGGAAGATATGAAGACCAAACCAATCTTCAGGATGGACCGAAACGTTGTGGTAAAACTCCAGGCAGTATATCTCCTTTTAATTGACTTTAATAAAATAAAGTTTATCTTATTTTCTTAGTAAGTAAGAAATTGAGTGAGTGGACTGTATGTACTTGTTAAAACTTCCTGAAATTAATCTCACATAAATTGGAGGGACAATTTGTAGCTTAAACCACTTTAGTATGGCTCCTTCTTAAACTACCAATTGTTTACCTAACTTAATTTATTGTAATATTTTATATCATACCACATATGGTGGTCTAATCTACTATTATTTCAACATTATTACTAGTTTGAATACTACTACTACTACAATATAACAAAGGGTCTTAGCTGGACTTGTTGTAAGGGCCTTGCTAAGGCTGTGTAGTTTATTGCATCAAATGGGTGTGGCTCTGTGCCCCATGGTGTTGCCATGTAATGGCGGCTGTGGAGGCCTACAAGGCTGGCAAACAGCTAGGTACATGTGCATAGATCAACTCTGCTCAGCTACTTGCTACTCCAAGTCACAAATTTACCTGTTGGGATACAAGGAGTTATTAACAGTCCCTAACATATCAATACAGTATAACATGGTATGTGAGGTCTGTAAATGGAGTACACTACATGGTGGTGGTGTTGTTCGTATATTGTAACCGACTTATCTTTTGATATTAAACAGTGCACTAGAATAATAACAAATACTTGGTAAGATGATACTGGAGTACTCTTATTTGTAGTAGTG
>WNGS01035210.1:0-10736 GCA_020271785.1 Procambarus virginalis | reverse complement strand
AAAACCGAACACATTTGCAAATTCTACGCTAAAGGAATATGCAAATATTGAAAATTAGGAACAAAATGCCATTTCTGCATCCTCGAAATGCAGAAACATTTGCGAGGGGTACATGCCGTTTGGAACAGGGTAGATACTTCCACCCAAATTATGTCAATTTTCAAATAGGGACAAAAATGCTACTCTCTTCAGTGTCCGGAATTCCACGTGAGAGGTACACAACGTTATAGACGGGAAAATCAGTATGACACTACTGGCAATTTTTAAGAGGAAGGCAGAAACAGAGCAGAAAATATAAGAGAGAGGAACAGTCAGATGGAACCACCACAGGATTACAGAGGGGAAGGGACTTACCCACAAGTCTGGAATACACATTACCAACAAACACACAGGTAACTACACCACACAACACTCGACCACCACTACCGAAACTGGACGAATCAATTCGAAAACAACACACCCTGGACGCAAACACAGAGGCCCTCCTTACCAGAGCCTCAGATATTAACACCAAGTAACGGCATCCAGCACTTCCACTACACGATAACATCATTTATATTTGCAACATCAAGGTATAAAAACACGCAAATCCAACAAAGTTCACTTTATAGATGGTCTCCTTCATGAGGCAAATGCAGTGTTTGCAGCCCTAACAGAAACCCACACAAAGGACTACCATGATGGTGAAATATGAATCTCAGAGTACAATCTTTTCAGATGTGATAGGAAACACCGGCTACAGGGTGGGGTTAGCCTATACATCAAAGACACACTCATCTGTACTGAGCTGCTAAACACCTCAAATGATATGGTGGAAGTGCTGATAATCAAAATAGAGAATATAAACTGTATGTGTTATTGTCCTTGTATATAAGTCACGGAGCAAACCTCAGCAGTTTAAAGACCAACTAATGAAAGTAGAACACTGCTTGGAAAACTCACAATCCAGCTCCGAACATCATCTGCTTGGGGACTTCAACCTACGGCACCTGAAATGGAAGCACCTGGCTAATACGTAATATCAGAAAGAATACCAGGAAGTAGCCTTAATGAACAGGCACCATGCAATGCCTGCTACGGATGTGCGACAGGTTTGCCTTAAACCAACAAATAGTAGAACCAACCAGGAAGGAGAACACGCTGGACCTCATTTTCACTAATAATGATGATTGATCAGGAACATAATGATTACAAATACCTGTTACTCAGATCACAACTTAATGAAGTTATGACAACCATGGGAATAGACCTTCAAAACAGTCCAGATTCCCGGTGGAGGAGATTTCAGCAAATTCAACTTCAATAATAAACAGATAAACTGGGAGCAAATAAACCAGGACTTCACAGAATAAACTGGGAAGAACAGCTAGGAATGCGAACCTGAACCAGTGCCTGGAAAAAATAAGCTCAGTAGCACTAGAAATATGTACAAACCGCATCCCCCTAAGAAAAAAGAGGAAGAGATGCAGATTGGAACGAGAACGTCGTTCCCTATATGGCGAAGAAACGAATCGCGGTACAACTTGAGAGTCGCACCCTATCTCAGGAACGGCGAAGAAGGTTAGGTAGCGAAATAGGAAAAATTGAACTCAAGCTACAAGAATCATACAAAACGCAGGAGAGGGAAAGAGAGCCAAAAGGCCATCAGTGAAATAGAGAGAAACCCGAAAATTTTTTCTCCTATGCAAAATCAAGATCAAAAACCACATCTAGTATCGGGCCCCTGCGAAAGGAAGATGGAACTTTCACCGATGACAACAAAGAAATGAGCGAGCTACTGAGGAAGCAATACGACTCTGTCTTCAGCGAGCCATTAAACGCACTAAAGATCGATAACCCAAATGAATTTTCATGGATATGATACCAACATCAAAATATATATCAGACGTCACCCTATCCCCACTGGATTTTGAAGAAGCCATAAACAGTATGCCTATGCACTCCGCACCAGGCCGGATTCTTGGAACTCCATATTCATCAAGAACTGTAAAAAACCACTATCGCAGGCCCTTCACATTCTGTGGAGACAAAGCCTAGATACTGGCGTTATTCCTGATATACTAAAAACAGCAGAGATAGCACCACTTCATAAAGGAGGAAATAAGGCAGAGGCAAAAAATTACAGACCGATAGCACTAACATCGCACATCATAAAAATTTTTGAGAGAGTGCTAAGAAGTAAGATCACAAAATACATGGAATCACAGCATCTCCATAACCCCGGACAACATGGTTTCAGAACAGGGCGCTCTTGCCTGTCGCAGTTGCTGGACCACTATGATATGGCATTAGATGCTATGGAAGACAAACAAAACGCTGATGTAATTTACACAGATTTCGCAAAAGCTTTTGATAATGTGACCATGGTGTTATTGCCCATAAAATGCGCTCAAAGGAATTACCGGAAAAGTAGGCAGATGGATCTACAATTTCCTGACCAACAGAACCCAATGTGTAATAGTCAACAAAATAAAATCCAACCCGTCAACCGTTAAGAGCTCAGTCCCCCAGGGTACTGTGCTTGCTCCAGTACTTTTTCTCATCCTTATCGGACATAGACAAGAGCACAACCTATAGCACTGTATCATCCTTTGCAGATGACACTAGGATCTTCATGAGAGTAGGCAACATAGAGGACACGGCGAACCTCCAGTCAGATGTAGATCAGGTCTTTCTATGGGCTACAGAAAATAATATGGTGTTTAACGAAGACAAGTTCCAGCTCATGCGCTATGGAAAAAATGAAAATATAAAAACGGAAACCACGTACAAAACTCAGGCAAATCATAACATAGAACGAAAAGGCAATGTAAAGGATCTGGGTGTACTCATGTCGGAAGACCTTACCTTTAAAGAACACAATAAAGTAGCCGTCACAACTGCAGAAAAATGACAGGTTGGATAACAAGAACTTTTCACACTAGAGATGCTATACCGATGATGACACTTTTCAAAACGCTTGTGCTCTCTAGAGTGGAGTACTGCTGCACAATGACAGCCCCTTTCACTGCTGGTGAAATTGCTGACCTGGAGAGCGTGCAGAGATCCTTTACTGCTAGAATCCACTCGGTAAAACATCTAAACTATTGGACCGACTAAAGAGCCTAAATCTGTATTCCCTTGAGCGCAGGCGGGAGAGATACATAATATTTACACGTGGAAAATATTAGAGGGGCTGGTCCCAAACCTGCACACAGAAATAACATCACATGAGACCAGAAGACATGGCAGGATGTGCAGAATACCCCCGTTGAAAAGCAGAGGTGCAACTGGTACTCTGAGAGAGAACTCTATCAACATCAGAGGCCCGAGACTGTTCAACACGCTCCACTACACATAAGGGACATAACTGGCAAACCCCTCACAGTGTTCAAGAGAACTGGATAAGCACCTCCAAAGGATACCTGATCAACCAGGCTGTGACCCTACGTCAGGGCGAGCAGCCGCGTGTCCAACAGCTGGTTGATCAGTCCAGCAACCAGGAGGCCTGGTCGATGACCGGGCCGCGGGGACGATAAGCCCCGGAAGCCCTCAAGGGTATCAAGGTAAGGAAGTAGGTAACACTCGCTGTGCAAAAGCTGTAGTTGATGAAATGCCGAGACGATCGCGGTGAAATCTAGTGTGGCGAGGGTGTGGAGGCGTTTCCGTGACAGGTGGCACGAGGTGGGTCGCTCCACAGTAAGCAACAGCAGTGAGTGAAGGTACAGTGAGAATCCATGTTGTAGTCTGAACGTACGGTTATGTTACGTTGGGCAGATTAGATACACAGGTTTTAGTGTTTCATATTTTTTAGTAGTCTGGATACAGCAGTGTCGTACGTTGAGACGAAGCCTGGAGGAGCAGCGAGCTGAGTGAGGCCGGAGCGCGGAGCTCTATGTGGGAGAGCGTACTGAGCGTCGGTACAGTATCTCGCAGTGTGTCTAACCACACTTGATGATTGATTGATAAAGATTAAGCCACCCAAAAGGTGGCACGGGCATGAATAGCCCGTAAGTGGTGGCCCTTTGAGCCATTACCAGTATCAAGAGATGATGCTGGAGATCTGTGGAGGCGCGACTGCACCTTGCGTGCGGGAGATGTCTCCGGACCAAATGGTGACCAAATGGTGAGACACACTTGAAAGTAGATGGTTAATATTTGATTGATGAAGATTAAGCCACCCAAGGTGGCACGGGCATGAATAGCCGTAAGTGGTGGCCCTTTTGAGCCATTACCAGTATCAGAGCTGATACGGAGATTGTGGAGGTGCGACGCACCCTGCGTGACGGGAGATGTCTCCCGTGACGAGGAGAATTGAATGATGAAGATTAAGCCACCAAGAGGTGGCACGGGCCTGATAGCCCGTAATGGTGGCCCTTTGAGCCATTACCAGTATCAAAGATGTACTGGAGATCTGGGAGGCGCAACTGCACCCTGCGTGACGGGAGAGTACTCCGGACCAAATGGTGTTATATTTGCTATTTCTGCCGCTTATATGCTTGGGCAACACCTCACCTCATTCATCTCCAAAGGTTGACAGGAATATTAACAATGCATTTGGAGCGAGTATATTATTGGGATAATCTACTCGCTACAGAACTCCCCCTCCCAGGGGATGAAAGGAAAAATACTTGATCAAGGAACCTAGCTGGTCGGTGAATTGTACGCCCTGCTCGCGTTGTATAACCCTCAAAGTTAACTTCCTCCTCTTCGCTGATGTCATCTAACTGGGGTCGTAGGGTAGGAGGTCGCACTGGATCGTCCGTCGTCGTAGGATCAGGTGGTGGTGCAGTTGGTAACTGGGGGTGTAGGGTGGGAGGTCGTACAGGATCGTCCGTTGTCGTAGGTGGCGGTGCTGCTGGTAACTGTGGTCGAAAAGTGAACGGCGTAGTCGGCGGATGTGCCTCTGGAGGGATGTCTGGGGCAGCGTCACAGTGTGCTGGTTTAAGGCGATCGATGGAGATGTTTACCTGCTGTCCTCGGCGTTCAATGGTGAAGAACTTCGGTGTTCGAGAAACCACTTTAAATGGTCCTTCGTAAGGTGACTGTAGAGGGCGTCGAACAGCGTCGACTCTTACAAACACGTGTTCAGTTGTGTGGAGCTCATGAGGCACATATGTAGCACGAGTTGTCGGTTGGCGTGGTGGTGTAGGCCGAATGCTTGTCATGGCCGCCCGTAATTTCTGGACAAAAGTGGGGTCTGGGGGTGTGATGAGTGGCGTCGGGGTTAAGAATTCGCCCGGAAGCCGCAGGCTAGATCCGTATACTAAGTCTGCTACCGAGAATCCACTGCCCTCCTTCGTGGCCGAACGAATGCCAAGCAAGACTAATGGAAGGTTGTCGATCCAATCATCAGGGCGTGCTTGAGCTCTTAGGGCAGCTTTTAGTTGTCTATGAAAGCGTTCTACCATTCCGTTCGACTCAGGGTGGTATGCTGTGGTTCGGTTGTGTATGGTGCCGAGGAATTCCATAAGTTCCTTCCATAGATATGATTCGAACTGTCGTCCTTGGTCGGTGATGATGACAGAGGGGCTACCAAAACGGCGACCCATCCAGAGAGGAAAGCCTGGACTACTGATTCAGCTGAGATGTTGATTAATGGGATTGCTTCCGGCCATCTGGAGAATCGATCGATGCAGGTGAGTAGATAAGAATATCCTCTTGCCGACGGTAATGGTCCAACGATGTCTACATGCACCACCTCGAAACGGTCAGAAGGTAACGGGAACTGTTGAAGCGGACTCTGTGTGACGATGTGTTTTCGCTCGCTGGCACTGGAGACATGAGCGAGTCCATCGTCGAACATCAGCATTGATTCCTGGCCATACGACACGCTCCGTTAGTAGTTTCTGGGAAGCACGTACTCCTGGGTGTGCTAGGGAGTGAAATACAGAGAACGTTTTCCAGCGAAACTGAGCAGGAATGTAGGGCCTAAGTGCTCCCGTCCGTGAGGTGTCACAGATTATACTTCCGCCACCTTCCATGGGAATCTCGATGAACCGGAGAGCTGTGTCAGATGTTCGTAATTGCTGCAGATCAGGGTCTTCCCGTTGGGCCTTACTGATTACACAATAGTCCACCTGAGCTGGGTTTGTCACGACGTGGTTTATGGTGGGTCGAGACAGTGCATCGGCTATGACATTATTAGTTCCTTTGACATGGCGGATATCCGAGGTAAATTGGGAGATAAATCCCAGGTGGTTGGCTACTCGAGGAGAGTGAGCATCACCCTTGGCCGCCAGTGCATAAGTGAGAGGTTTGTGGTCTGTGAGGATGTGGAAGTTCCGCCCCTCGAGAAAGTGCCGGAAATGTTGTATGGCTGAGTAGATGGCGAGCAGTTCCCTATCAAAAGTGCTGTACTTCTCTTCAGTGGGTGACAGGCGCGCTGAAAAGAATGCAATTGGGCGCCATTCTCCTTCAATGAGCTGTTGTAGTACAGCACCAATTGCTGTGTTTGAAGCGTCGGTAGAGAGATTGGTGGGAGCGTCAGACACTGGGTGTGCGAGTAAGGTGAATTCCGCCAGTTTGTGTTTTATGTCGGTGAATGCTGTCTCTGCCTGGGGAGTCCACTCCAACGGAAGACGGGACGTGAGTTTCCGACCACGTAAGAGGTCGTACAAGTGTCGCAAGATGTCCGAACAATGTGGGATGAATCGATGATAAAAATTCACCACGCCAAGAAATTCTTGCAACTTCTTTGGAGTGGATGGGCGCGGGAATTCCTTGATTGCCTCGATTTTCTTCTCTAGTGGTTGGACCCCTGCTGCTGACACACGGTGCCCCAAGAAATCCAGCTCTGGAACATGGAAAATACACTTCTCGGAGTTGAGCTGCAAGCCGAAGTTGCGCAGACGGGTGAGAAGGAGTCGGAGGTGTAGCAGATGTTCTGTCGGTGATGTACTGGCCACCAGCAGATCGTCAATGTAGGCGTAGCAAAAAGGCAGGTCCTTAACTACTTGGTCGATGAAGCGTTGGAATGTCTGGGCTGCATTCCGTAGACCAAAAGGCATCCGGACGAATTCAAACAGTCCAAAAGGTGTTGTGATCGCTGTTTTCGGAATGTCTGCCGGTTCCACAGGGATCTGGTGAAATGCCCGCACAAGGTCAATTTTCGAAAAAACGGTTGCGTTGCTCAATCCCTGTGAGAAATCCTGGATGTGTGGTATTGGGTAGCGATCCGGCAGAGTACGAACGTTGAGAGCCCTGTAGTCCCCGCAAGGGCGCCATTCCCCTGGGGCTGTTTTCGGGACCATATGGAGAGGTGAAGCCCATGGACTGTTCGAAGGGCGGATTATTCCTGCCTCCTGTAGCTTGTTGAATTCAGCACGTGCTACCGCCAATCGTTCCGGTGCCAGGCGGCGTGGTCTGGCGAAGGTAGGTGCTCCCGTTGTAGTAATGTGATGCGTAATCGTATGTTGCACTTCTGGACGAGGGCTGGCGGGTTGGGTCACATCTTTGAATTCATCCAGGAGTGCTTGAAGTTCCGTAGATGCGACTGGGGTGACGGTGTTAACCTGTGTAGAGGTACTAGGGGAGGCTCGAAGTACTGCACCTGCGGGATCCACAATAAGTCGATGGTGTTGCAGGAAATCCCATCCAAGAATGGGTTGTTCCACATCCGCTATGAGGAAAGTCCACGTAAAGCGACCCAGAGAGGCGAAATCGAGAACCAGGGTGCAGGTCCCATACGTACGGACGGACGTACCATTGGCAGCCCGTAAGTCCAAACCAGGAGTGCGGCTCGGTTTGACCAGTGGGGGAGGCACCACACTAGCTGCTGCACCTGTGTCAACGAGGAAACGGCGTTTGGTTATGATGTCAGATATGTAGAGCAGTGTAGTGTTTGAAATGGCGGGGTTACTGGCCGTTAACAGTCCCCGCCGAAGTAGTTTCCCGACCAGGAACACGGAGCCCTACAGTTGTGGGCTTGGTGTCCGAACCTCTGGTGATAAATACAAAGCTCTCCTCGGTGTTCTCGCTGTCGCCTAGATCCTGATACTGGATTCGCTTGGTACGTCCTCCCTGGGCGGAAGAAACGCCGGTTCTGGCGGACGTCGAGTTGGTGGGTGTCTGTAGTCTGCTGTGTATCACTGAGGTGGGACAGCGTAGCATTATTAGACGTTGTATGAAGCCGGTCTGCCAGTGTAGCCAGCTGGGCTAATGGGGTGTCGTCAGCCATACTGAATAGGGCCGGTTGAATGTGTTTTGGACAGAGTTGTATCCAGAGTGATCTCACAATCTCGCTGGGGGCTGGGCCAGTTGCAGTATGCATCACATACTGAATATGCCGCAGAAGCTGGGCTGGTGTTTTGTCTGCTAATTTTTTGTCAGTGAGGAGTTGATCCCTTTGTTGAATTCGGCGTTTCATCGCTGCCTGTAGAAGAGCGGCCTTCAATGCGGTGTACGTCCTGGCGTCTGGTGATGGTGCGGTGATGATAGCCGAGGCAGTGTGCATAGCCTCCGAGGGAAGTGTTGGCAGGGTACAGGCATATCGGGCTTTCTCAGTCGTAATTTCGTGGTGGTCGAAAATAGCCTCCATCTGTATGAACCAAAATTCTGGTTCATCTGCGTTGTATGCTGGAAACCTGGTAGATAAATCCATGACGAAGATCTAGTTTGTGACTAGGTGTTCTTTCACTCACTGGGTCATCAATGTAACGTACGTTTATGTTACGTTGTTGGGTTGATTAAATACAGTGTTTAGTGTTTCATATATATATTTAGTAGTCCTGGATACAGCAGTGTCGTAGACGTTGAGACGAAGCCTGGAGCAGAGCAGAGAGTTGAGTGAGGCCGGAGTCGCGGAGCTCTATGTGGGAGAGCGTACTGAGCGTCGGTACAGTATCTCGCAAGTGTCTGCTCTAGACCACACTTGAAAGTAGACTGGTTACTATTTGCCGTTGTTGTTATAGATTCTGCTACTCGGAACAAGTTCCATCTAGCACGGGCTATGGTGAGCCCGTAACTTACCTGGCATAGGAGTGGGGCAAGAAGCACGGGCTATGGTTAGCCTCGTGGACGGGAAATGTCCCGAGTACTACTATTTGATTGATTGATTGATGAAGATTAAGCCACCCAAGAGGTGGCACGGGCATGAATAGCCCGTAAGTGGTGGCCCTTTTGAGCCATTACCAGTATCAAAAGATGATACTGGAGATCTATGGAGGCGCAACTGCACCCTGCGTGACGGGAGATGTCTCCCGGACCAAATGGTGACCAAATGGTGCTACTATTTGCTATTTCTGCCGCTTATATACTTGGGCAACACCTCACCGGGTTGCTCGGGGCAACACCTCACCTCATTCATCTCCAAAGGTTGACAGGAATATTAACAATGCATTTGGAGCGAGTATATTATTGGGATAATCTACTCGCTACATTAGTAACAGTTGATTGACAGTTGAGAGGCGGGCCCAACCCCCGCAAGCACAGCTAGGTGAATATAACTACGTGAATATACCTTGCATGAGCCAGTATGCAGGGTGTGACGTCATCGCTCATATTGTCGGCTCATTTATGTCATTTGTAAGTACGATTAATTTTTTTCTCTCTCGTGGTTAGGGAACACAAACAGGTTAGGAGGAAATTTTATGCGCCTGTGGGTGACAAGGGGCAAATATCCCTTAGCAACACCACAGGGTTATGTACTAATGAATAAGATAGCGTCTGCGAGCGATACTCACTGGGGTAACTCAGATCATATATGCCGATGATATTTGTTTCAGGGCAAAGATATTTCAAAGGTTACAAACATGTGTTGACAATTTCGGAAATCCTTGACACCATATGGAGACGAAGTAGTTAATGAAACAAAACTATGTTTGAATGTAGAAGTTGGAGGCCCATTATATTGAAAATAATGGTAAAATTATTAGAGTTAATAACTATATCTTTGCATTGTTAATCATGAGAGGAAGTTGAGATGAGATGTGTCAATGCAAGACTTCAATGAAGGCCTGGAGCGGAAAGGAGTGAGTCCTTGGCTACAAATGATACGAGCGTAGATTCTGTATCGCACTGTCACTGTTTAAAGTGATGGGCAATTGGAAGAAAGCTGGATACTGGATGCCCAGAAATGCGTATGATTGAGAAATGGGGATGGAGTTGAATCTGCAAAGTATGGGGATAGAATTTAGAAGATAAATGAAGCTTCTCCATTAGATTAATGAAGGGGGTGGGAGTCATAATGAATAATCTTCTCGACGTTCAAAAGGTGGGAATCTAGTGAACAGTGTAGTGAAGAAGAGAGTATATACATGAATAAACTTATTTTCTAATGTACAATGGAAACCTCTTGGGCTGCAAGAGTGAGGAAAAGTTCCAAATAGATCTACATTAAAATGCATGATTCTTGATAGAGTAGGGTGATCATCACACCCAAACTTACACTCTTATCTGCACCGTGGGACGAGCCTAACTTTCTAAAATAGTAATAGAAATCTTCCCAATGAAAAAGGCTTGCTATATCCTGACAATCGTAAGGCTCATAATAGAGAAAGCAAATGTATAGCAAGCTATAGCAGCTAGAGGCACCCACATCTTCACAGACGGATCGGTGGACACAGATATGAAAGCTGGCGTTGCCTTTGACGGCCAGCATACAGGCATAATGGAGACTGGGAGAGACTAGTATCATCAACCCAAACTGGCTGTTTGCCATCAACGGCATTCGCATATGTGATTCACAAAACACTCAAATGCAATCATACACACAGAATCAAATCTGCACTACAAATACTAAGACAAAAACAGTAGCG
>WNGS01035197.1:0-13498 GCA_020271785.1 Procambarus virginalis | reverse complement strand
TGGTGCTGGTCCTGTAGCTCCAGCCCCCTCTACTGGCACGGGGTTGGTGCTGGACCTGTAGCTCTAGCCCCCCCCCCCCTCTACTGGCAAAGGGTTGGTGCTGGACCTGTAGCTCCAGCTCCCCCTCTACGGCAGGGGGTTGGTGCAGGACCTGTAGATCCAAGTCCCCTCTACTGGCAAAGGGTTCGTGCTGGACCTGTAACTCCAGCCCCCTCTACTAGCCGGGAGTTGGTGGTGGACTGTAGCTCCAGCCCCACTCTACTGGCAGGGGTTGGTGGTGGACCTGTAGCTCCAGCCCCCCCTCTACTGGCAGGGGGTTGGTGGTGGACCTGTAGCTCCAGCCCCACTCTACTGGCAGGGGGTTGGTGCTGGACCTGTAGATCCAGCCCCCCTCTACTGGCAGGAGGTGGTGCTGGACCTGTAGCTCCAGCCCCCTCTACTGGCAAAGGGTTGGTGCTGGACCTGTAGCTCCAGCACCCCTCTACTGGCAGGGGGTTGGTGCAGGACCTGTAGATCAAGCCCCCATATACTGGCAGAGGGTTGGTGCTGGACCAGTAGCTCGAGCCCCCCCCCCCCATCTACTGGCAGCGGGTTGGTGCTGGACCTGTAGCTTCAGCCCCCCTCTACTGGCAGGGGGTTCGTGATGGACATGTAGCTCCAGCCCCCCCCCCTCTGCTGACAGGGGGTTGGGTCTGGACCTGTAGTTCCAGCCCCCTCTCCTGGCAGGGGGTTGGTGCTGACCCAGTGGCTCCAACCTCCCTTCTACTGGCAGGGGGTTGGTAGTGGACCTGTAGCTTCAGCCCCCCTCTACTGGCAGGGGGTTGGTGGTGGACCTAGTAGCTCCAGCAACCCTCTACTGGCAGGGGGTTGGTGCTGGACCTGTAGCTCCAGCCCCCCTCTACTGGCAAAGGGTTGGTGCTGGACCTGTAGCTCCAACCCCCCCTCTACTGGCAGGGGGTTGGTGCAGGACCTGTAGATCAAGCCCCCATATACTGGCAGGGGGTTGGTGCTGGACCTGTAGCTTCAGCCCCCCTCTACTGGCAGGGGGTTCGTACTGGACATGTAACTCCAGCCCCCCCCCCCCTCTGCTGACAGGGGGTTGGGGCTGGACCTGTAGTTCCTGCCCCCTCTCCTGGCAGGGGGTTGGTGCTGACCCAGTGGCTCCAACCTCCCTTCTACTGGCAGGGGGTTGGTGGTGGACCTGTAGTTCCAGCCCCTCCCCCTCTACTGGCAGGGGGTTGGTGATGGACCTGCAGTTCCAGCCCCCTCTACTGGCAGGGGTTGGTGCTGGACCTGTAGCTTCAGCCCCCACTCTACTGGCAGGGGGTTGGTGCTGGACCGGTAGCTCCATCCCTCCTCTACTGGCAGTGGGTTGGTGCTGGACCTGTAGCTCCAGCCCTCCTCTACTGGCAGGGGGTTGGTGCTGGACCTGTTGCTCCAGTCTCCCTCTACTGGCAGGGAGTTGGTGCAGGACCTGTAGCTCCAGCCCCCCTCTACTGGCATGGGGTTGGTGCTGGACCTATAGCTCCATCCCCCCCTCTACTGGCAGGGGGTTGGTGCTGGACCTGTAGCTCCAGCCCTCCTCTACTGGCAGGGGGTTGGTGAGGGACTTGTAGCTACAGCCCTCCTTTACTGGCAGGGGGTTGGTGCTGGACCTGTAGCTCCAGCCCCCCTGTACTGGCAGGGGGTTGGTGAGGGACCTGTAGCTCCAGCCCCCTCTACTGGCAGGTGGTTGGTGCTGGAACTGAAGCTCTAGCTTCCCTCTACTGGCAGGTGGTTGGTGCTGGCCCTGTAGCTCCATCCGTGCTCTACTGGCAGGTCGTTGGATCTGGCCTGTATCTCCAGCCCCCTCTACTGGAAGGGGGGGGGTGGTGCTGGACCTGTAGCTCCAGCCCCTCCTCTACTCCCAGGGGTTTGGTGCTTGACCTGTAGCTCCAGCCCCTTCTACTTGCAGTTGGTTGGTGCTGGACCTGTAGCTCCAGCCCCTTCTCTACTGGCAGTGGGTTCGTGCTGGACCTGTAGCTCCAGCCCTCCTCTACTAGCAGGGGTTGGTGCTGGACCTGTCGCATCAGCCCTCCTCTACTGGCAGGGGGTTGGTGCTGGACGTATAGCTCCAGCCCTCCTCTACTGGCAGGGGGTTGGTCCTGGACCTGTACCTCCAGACCCCCTCTACTAAAAGGGGGTTGGTCTGAACCTGTAGCTCCAGCCCTCCTCTACTGGTAGGGGGTTGGTGCTGGACCTATAGCTACAGGTCCCCCTCTACTGGCAGGGGGTTGGTGCTGGACCTGTAGCTCCAGTCTCCCTCTACTGGCAGGGAGTTGGTGCAGGACCTGTAGCTCCATCCGTCCTCTACTGGCAGAGGGTTGGTGCTGGTCCTGAAGCTCCAGCCCCCCTCTACTGGCAGGGGGTTGGTGCTGGACCTGTAGCTCCATTCCTCCTCTACTAGCAGCGGGTTGGTGCTCGACCTGTTGCTCCAGCCCACCCCACCCCTCTACTGGCAGGGAATTGGTGCTGGGCCTGTAGCTCCAGCCCCCCCACTCTACTGGCAGGGGGTTGGTGCTGGACCTGTAGCTCCGAGTGTCCTCTATTGGCAAGGGGGTTGGTGAGGGACCTGTAGCTACAGCCTTCCTCTACTGGCAGGGGGCGGGGGTTGGTGCTGGTCCTGTAGCTCCAGCTTCCCTCTACTGGCAGGGGGTTGGGCTGACCTGTAGCTTCAGCCCCCCCCCTCTACTGGCAGAAGGGGATTGGTGCTGGTCCTGAAGCTCCAGCCCTCCTGTACTGGCAGGGAATTGGTGCTGGACCTGTAGATCCAGCCCCCTCTACTGGCAGGGGATGGTGCTGGTCCTTTAGCTCCAGCACCCCTCTACTGGCATGGGGGTTGGTGCTGGTCCTGTAGCTCCAGCATCCCTCTACTGGCAGGGAATTGGTGCTGCCCCTGTAGCTCCAGCCCCCCCTCTACTGGCAGGGGGGGGTTGGTGCTGATCCTGAAGCTCCAGCCCTCCTCTACTGGCAGGGAATTAGTGCTGAATCTGTAGCTCCAGCCCCCCTCTACTGGCAGGGGGTTGTGCTGGACCTGTAGCTCCATTCCTCCTCTACTGGCAGGTTGTTCGTGCTGGACCTGTAGCTCCAGCCCTCCTCTACTGGCAGGGGGTTGGTGCTGGACCTGTAGCTCCAGCCCTCCTCTACTGGCAGGGGGTTGGTGCTGGACCTGTAGCTCCAGCCCCCTCTACTGGCAGGGGAGTTGGTGCTGGTCCTGTAGCACCAGCCCCTCTACTGGCAGGGGGTTGGTGCTGGACCTGTAGCTCCAGCCCCCCCTCTATTGGCAGGGGGTTGATGCTGGACCTGTATCTCGAGCCCCCTCTACTGGCAGGGTGCTGGTGCTGGACCTGTAGCTCCAGCTCCCCTCTACTGGCAGGGGCTTGTTGTGGGATCTGTAGCTCCAGCCTCCCTCTTCTGGCAGGGGGGGGGGGTTGGTGTTGGACCTGTAGCTCCATCCCCTCACTGGCAGGGGGTTGGTGCTGGTCCTGTAGCTCCATCCCTCCTCTACTGACAGGGGGTTGGTGCTGGACCTGTAGCTCCAGACCCTCTACTGGCAGGGGGTTGGTGCTGGACCTGTAGCTCCAGACCCATCTACTGGCAGGGGGTTGGTGCTGGACCTGTAGCTCTAGCCCTCCTCTACTGGTAGGGGGTTGGTGCTGGACCTATAGCTACAAGCCCCCCTCTATTGGCAGCGGGTTTGTGCGGGACCTGTAGCTCCAGTCTCCCTTTACTAGCAGTGGGGGAGGTTGGTGCTGGTCCTGTAGCTCCAGCCCCCCTACTGGCAGGGGGTTGGTGCTGGACCTGTAGCTCCATTCCTCCTCTACTAGCAGCGGGTTGGTGCTCGACCTGTAGCTCCAGCCCCCCCCCCCCTCTACTGGCAGGTAATTGGTGCTGGACCTGTAGCTCCAAGTATCCTCTATTGGCAATGGGGTTGGTGAGGGACCTGTAGCTACAGCCTTCCTCTACTGGCAGGGGGGGGAGGGTTGGTGCTGGTCCTGTAGCTCCAGCTTCCCTCTACTGGCAGGAGATTGTGCTGGCCCTGTAGCTTCAGCCCCCTCTACTGGCAGAGGGGGGTTGGTGCTGGTCATGAAGCTCCAGCCCCCCTCTACTGGCAGGGTGTTGGTGCTGGACCTGTAGCTCTAGCCCCCCTCTGCTGGCAGGGGGTTGGTGCTGGACCTGTAGCTCCAGCCCCCCTCTACTTGCAGGGGGGTTGGTGTTGGACATGTAGCTCCAGCTCCTTCTACTGGCAGAGGGTTGGTGCTGGACCTGTAGCTCTAGCCCCCCTCTGCTGGCAGGGGGTTGGTGCTAGACCTGTAGCTCCATCCCTCTTCTACTGGCAGGGGGTTGGTGCAGGACCTGTAGCTCTAGCCCCCCTCTATTGGCAGTTGGTTGGCGCTGGACCTGTAGCTCCATCCCTCCTCTACTGGCAGGGGGGGTAAGTGCTGGACCTGGAGCACCAGCCCCCCTCTACTGGCAGGGGAGTTGGTGCTGGTCTGTAGCTCCAGCCCCCTCTACTGGCAGGGGGTTGGTGCTGGACCTGTAGCTCCAGCCCCCCTCTATTGGCAGGGGGTTGTTGTGGGATCTGTAGCTCCAGTCTCCCTCTTCTGGCAGGGGGGTTAGTGTTGGACCTGTAGCTTCAGCCCCCTTCTACTGGCAGGGGGTTGGGGCTGTACCTGTAGCTCCAGCCTCCCTCTTCTGGCAGGGGGGTTGGTCTTGGAACTGTAGCTGCAGCCCCCCTTTATTGGCAGGAGGTTGGTCCTGGACCTGTAGCTCCAGCCCCCCTCCACTGCCAGGGGGTTCGTGCTGTACCTGTAGCTCCAGTCCCCTTCTACTGGCAAAGAGTTGGTGCTGGACCTGGTTGATACCTGGTTGATGGGGTTCTGGGAGTTCTTCTACTCCCCAAGCCCGGCCCGAGGCCAGGCTTGACTTGTGAGAGTTTGGTCCACTAGGCTTTTGCTTGGAGCGGCCCGCAGGCCCACATACCCACCACAGCCCGGTTGGTCCGGCACTCCTTGGAGGAATAAATCTAGTTTCCTCTTGAAGATGTCCACGGTTGTTCCGGCAATATTTCTTATGCTTGCTGGGAGGACGTTGAACAACCGCGGACCTCTGATGTTTATACAGTGTTCTCTGATTGTGCCTATGGCACCTCCCCAGCAAACACAGAACGTTTGTGAACGGTTTTAAATGGTGCCACAAAGGTAATACTCTAACATTTGACATAAATACGTATTTCTGACGTTCTTAAAACCACTAGATATAACTAAAAACATGTATTCTTGAGACACAGTTTTTTAAGATTTATGTAAAAATTTAAAAATAATAGTAAATGCTATGGAATTATAATGTTTTCATGCTTTATATATAAAAATAAACAATTTTCAGTCAACATTTCGTTTTTTTTGTTTACTCTATGTAAACCTGTCCAATTTACGTTCTTATAACATAAATATAACATTTATATGTCGTCAATATAACGTTATTTACACGACATCGTTACGTTATTATAATGTTATATTAACGTATAATTCCTGTATAAAAAAGCTGAAAAATATTGAGCTTTATATTTTAAACCTTGTAAAATTGTCGTAAAACTTGGAATAAGAGAGAAAGCATGCTTTATTTATGAAAATATAGAAACAAATCAACAAAAACATAAACCACATGTCACCTAGCTATAATTCTTTGTCTTTCTTGAGAATGTAATTTAAGCTTTGACAATCTTTCTTTATATGACAGGTTTCTATTTTGGGGTATTAACTTTGTTATCCTCCGCTGGACGCATTCTAGTATATTTATATCCATGCTGTGGATATACTGTGACCAAAAGTGAAGTGCATATATATCTAAATGGAGCCTACCCAGAGCAAGATATATCTGAAGAACAATGAACCGATATCTTAATTATTACTAATGTTTCAATACATAAATCCCAGTGTTCTGTTTGCCTTATTACGAACATTTATTCATTGATTTTTGTTTTAAATTCTTACTAATCATAACTCCCAGATCCCTTTCATAATTCGACTTCACAATCTCAGCACCATGCATGCATCTCGCTTATATCTTGTAACTCGATCTATCGTCATTACCTATCCTTTAAACCTTACATTTGTCAGTATTAAACGGCATCCGCCAATCTTTTGACCATATTTCAGTACCCAATTTAGATCGTTCGATCGATCAATTTAAACCTCCTTGTATCATGTATCATCATACATGATATAATGATACACACTACTGGGTATGCTGATGATATAATGTTACACACTACTTGTTATGCTAACATGCAGAACACTCTTAACTCTGTATTAGTCTCATGTCAGGTCTTCGGTTTAGTCATATCTCAGCAGAGGAAACAAAGATACTAAAGGGGGCATTCCAATCCAGTTTGGCTCCAAAAATGCAAAAATGAAAACTCGTTCGATTTCAATCAAACTTTTTTGACAAGTTCTATATGAAAAGTGTTTCACCTGGTCCAAGTTTCAGCATCGTAGCATAAATAGGAAGGGAGAAAAAAATATTGAAGTAGTTGTGAAAATTATGCCAAAATGGTCAAAATTGATTATGAATCAAAAGTGTCAACTGAAATCATAGCTATGACTCTTTGCTATCACAATAGCATATATTAAACAAATATTATAATTAGTTTAATTGGAAAAAAATTTAAGAGAAAAAAAAGGATTTTTTTTTTCATTTTTTTTTTTCATTTTTTTGGGGCGATTTGCATCAAACTTACAGACCTTACTGTACGTAAGCCTATCTGTAAGGATGCCAATTTTGGAGAAAATTGGTTGATGTCAACCTCAGCCACAGATTTTAGAACCTTAGACTTTATTAATTTCTGTTTTTTTTTTCAATTGACACAAACGTTTACAAAACTTTTTCATTTTTTATTCAATTTACATGAAACTTACACAGTATATAATGGAGGGCATGTCTCTACATGTGCAAGTATTCATTTTTCTCTAAGTTCATTTATTGATTTTATAATAGCAATAAACATGCCATATTTGCATAATTTTTGGGGGGAACTTTGAACATTTGTATTAGGAAAACTAAAGATGTTTTGGAAATTCTAATACTTGCAATCCTTTATTATATGCCAATGTGTCAGAAAAGGGTCACAGAATAATTATATCTGAAACGTGTGTGAAGAAGTGTAGACTTGAAAATGTGTAAAAAACGTTGAGAAAAAAAAAACTCTCTTCTATTTACGCTGCAGTACTGAAACTTGGGACAATTTCAGCCCTTTCATATACAACTAGTTAAATAATATTGGTTGACATTGAACAAATTTTAATATGGGATTCAAACGCCCCCTAAACGGGTGTCCACCCAGGCAGGGAGGAGCTGTTCACATGATGCAACTGTCTGATGGCTCCCAGCTTGACTATGTTAACAGATTCAAATACCTTAAATTTGCCTTGTATTGTCCTTTTGTATTCAAACTCTGTCGTCAGTATAATGAGAGGCTCCATAAGCCCTCTTGGAGATGTTGCAGGTTATCACTTAGGCTATCGTGCCAATGTCACAATTGTCAAAATGATGTACCTTGCATACATCAGATCTTTAGTGGATTATGCTGCACCTCTGCTTGACTGAAAGAAAGCTTAAAGGGCTTGAAAACTTGCAGAACGAAGCCTTGAAGATAATCTTTGGATGCCCCTCGTACCACAAAGATACTTAACATGAGGAAGGAACTTAATATTCCGAGCGTTGTTTATCGTGTTACTGAAATTAATTGCCAAATTGGTATAAAAATGCTAAGGCTAGCTCATCCTAACTCTTGCACAGAAGCCCTCCAGAATATCTTTAGTGAAGGTCAACATTGTTTCATGTGGCACTGTATCAAAAGCTTTGCTAAAGTCAAGGAACACAACATCACAATCCTTACCACTATCAACTGCCTCAACTATGCTGGAATAAAAAGAGAGCAAATTTGTTAAACATGAACGGCCATGTGTAAAACCATGTGTTGCGACTTAACCCCATTGATTCTAAATCTTTGTTTCCTTTGGTATAGCCATGCCCTAATTCAGCTTAATATAGAATCCACAATATAGTGAACCTCTATCTTTTTAATCAGTCTTTTATGTGGCACTGTATCAAAAGCTTATATTATAAGTGGGAAGTCCGTATAAACAACTGGTCCTCTACCCCCCTTCAACCCGAACTATTTTCCTTGCTTCTTGCACTGAAATGTGTACAAGTCTCTAAACTGATACATTAATTGTAACTCTTTATCATCCTTATATTACTCTCAAGTCTTTAAGAGATACTGTAACATGCACGTGTCTGAAGCTAGGCACAAATACAACAAAGTTATTAATGATAACAAGAGACTTCGAACTAGGTACCTCACAGGAAGGTGTCCTCAGTCCTACCTTATTTAATATCTTAATAAACACGCTGTTAAACTCTGTACCGAGCAAACCCAACGTCCACATCATTATAGCTATGCTGATGATATAATGATACACACCACTGGGTATGCTGATGATATAATGATACACACCACTGGGTATGCTGATGATATAATGATACACCCACTGGGTATGCTGATGATATAGTTATACACACAACTGGGTATGCCGATGATATAATGATACACACCACTGGGTATGCTGATGATATATTGATACACACAACTGGGTATGCTGATGATATAATGATACACACAACTGGGTATGATGATGATATAGACACACCCACTGGGTATGCTGATGATATAATGTTACACACCACTGGGTATGCTATCATGCAGAACACTCTTAACTCTGTATTAGACTCATGTCAGAACCTAGGTTTAATTATCTCGGCAGAGAAAACAAAGATACTAATCGGCGCCCACCCAGGCAGGGAGGAGCTGTTCGCAAGATGCAACTGTCTGATGGCTCCCAGCTTGACTATGTAAACAGATTCAAATACCTTGGCCTTGAGGTGCCACCGTATGGTCCTGTTGTATTCAGACTCTGTCGTCAGTATAAAGAGAGGCTCCGAGCTCTCAAGGCTGTTGCAGGTTATCACTCAGGCTATGGTGCCAATGTCAGAATTGTCAAAATGATGTACCTTGCATACATCAGATCTTTAGTGGATTATGCTGCACCTCTGCTGTTTTGATGCCTGAAAGAAAGCTTGGAGGGCTTGAAAAATTGCAGATCGAAGCCTTGAGGATAATCCTTGGGTGCCCTCGTACCACAAAGATACTTAATATGAGAAAGAACTTAATATTCCGAGCGTTGTTGATCGTGTTACTGAAATTAACTGTCAATTAGTAAATAATAAATAAATAAATAAATATGTTTATTCAGGTAAGGTATATACATACAAGTGAGGTTACATTAATGGATCGAATTATAGTAGAGCTAGTACATACATGCCTAAAGCCACTATTACGCAATGCGTTTCGGGCAGAAGAACATTAATATCTAGAACTTAATACTAATGAGCATAAAGAATAAAATGTGTTGAGACAATACAAATAAAGAATAAAAAGGGGAACATGACTGAAAAGCAGCACAAATACAAAATTGACAAACAGCATGATTAAAAAAAATAACAGACATGGGTTATAATCGAGGGTTAAGGTAGGTTACAAGGAATTGATTAGGTAGTGTTTTTTTAATCTTAAACTGGTTGAGAGAGGTACAGTCTTTAACATGGTTGGGGAGGTCATTCCACATTCTGGGTCCTTGATCTTAGAATTTCTAGTTTGATTAGCCGTACTCTGGAATATCAAAACTGTATTTATTTTGGTGTGGTGCTCATGGGTTCTGTTACAACCTTCAATGAAGCTTTTGAGTTCAGGATTGGCATTACAGTTCAGCGTTTATAGATGTATTATACACATGAGAGATGTGCAGTGATAGTATTAAAATGAGAGAATGTGCAGTGACTAGTATTAAAATGCTTAGGCTACTCATCCTAGTCCTTGCACAGAAGCCCTCCAGAATTTCTTTATTGAAGATCAGCATTGTTCCAATGGATAACAAAAGCTGGAACTCAACTCAGAATGTATGGGGTTCATGATTTGTACCAAGAGCAACAACAACGGACTTTCCTGCACCGTGGGAGGTTACACTCTTCCATTTTTAATCCCTCCCTTCCTCCCAAAGCAAAGTAGAGATCAGCCAAGCTTCGTCTTGATGCAAGCTCACGCCTTAAGCCATATTGATGCTCTGTCCACGAACATTCTCTCTCTCAATCATATCACTGATGGTTCTGTGGTGTCTGTGTATAGCTGAGATAGTCTTGGTAGTAAGGTTGATGTAAAGTCATTCCTGGTTACTGACTTTAATAATAATAAACGATTACATGACTATAGCTCCCAAGCTTGGCAGGCGTCCTGTGTGCTCTTGTTTACCTCCTCTAGTGGCGTCCAGCCGCCGCACATAGAAAACGGATGGTACCATTTTCTGTGAACATGACATCCCTCCTTTTCTTTAAAAAGAATGAATACAGGATGTCTACCATGCTTGTAGCACAAAGCAAAGTTATTGACACAAAGTAAGTTATTAACATATCAAGAGATATTGCATACATTTAACATTAATTAAACACACAAAGAATTTAAACAATCTTTACCACAAAGGATTTCAATGTTAAAAATACATATGCAATGTTAAACAAACATGAAAGAAACTGTAATACAAAGTTACAAAATATTGAATGAGAGATCTGCATTATTCAAACAATATTAAATTTAGTTCAGCATAACAAGTAAATACTTTGCATTACATAGGAACACAATTAATCATCATATCGTGTAGGGCGTTTAACATGTCGTTTTGGACGAGAGTCCTTAAATACAAGATATCCCTCGATGAATTGTTTATCGAGTTATAACTCATTTTTTCTTTTTCTTTTGCACGACTTTGCACTTCATCATTTTCTACACTAGTTGGAATCACTTTGAAATAAGCCATATTACGTGTTATACTATGATCTCTATTACTCGCTGTTACCATAGTTCCTTTTACACTAATCACTTTATATGGTTTTGTATCATACGGCATATCTAGCTTTCCCTCTTTTTTCTTTTTAACGAGAACAGTATCTCCACCTTTATGAATTGTTCCTTTGCACGTTGATCATGAGCAATTTTCATTTTGCCCTTCGCTAGTGCATCCTTCTGAGCGAGACGTTTATCCGTTACCTTGGCTGGCATGACAGGTAGTGCGATCTCATAGGACGTCCAAATAAAAGTTCGCCAGGCGACTTGCCCAGTGTTCCATGCGGTGTTGCACGGTAGTTCCTGAGAAAAGCATACATAGCTTGTTTCCAGGATCGTCCTTCGGCATGAGCACAGCGTACAGCTTTCATGAGAGGTTGCATGAATCTCTCGACTTCTCCATTTGCTTGAGGATGTAGTGGCATCACACGGCGGTGTTTGAATCCAATATGCTCAGCAAAGTTGACAAAGTCTTGTCCATTAAATGGCGGTCCATTGTCCGTCTTGACAACTTCAGGAATGCCAAAGTTTGAAAAGATCTTGTCGAGTTTCGGGATGACAGCCTTTGCAGATGTGGAAGTGATGATTTCTACTTCTGGATAACGTGAGTGATCATCAATGACTACCATCAAGTACTCTCCAGTTGGTAGCGGTCCACAGAAGTCCATCGATACTTCCATCCATGGTGCAGCAGGTAGTGGTGAAGGTTGTAGAGGTGTGGTCTTGAAGTATCCACTGCAGCTTGGCAAGGGACACAGGCATCATGCATGTCCTTAGCTTGACGATCAATGCCAGGAAACCACACCTTTTCTCGTAGCAGCTGTTTGGTCCTTACAAGACCTTGGTGTCCTTGATGTGCAAGCTTCAGAGCACGTTGCTGGAGAACAGCTGGAATGACGATACGAGTACCTCGCAGCACGGTGTCGCGTTGTTGCGTAACACTTAATTCTGTCTGGATGCGTTCAAGTGCTTTGAATGCATCTTGGTCAACTCCTGAGGGTGGGATGCGTGGAAACTTTTTCTTAGTCAATGCATCCACTGTTGCTTGCAGAGTTGGGTCCTCTAGGGTTGCAGTACGGATTTCATCAAGAGTGAGAGCCTTAGGGACTGCATCACAGGTTACAGAGTGTACATATTCCTCGGCAACTTGCTGATGCTTGGTGATGGTGAAACTGTTGGCAGGATGTCGACTGATGTAATCAGCGGGATTGCCTGCACCTGGCTTGTATTTCACCGTAAAGTTGTATGGTTGCAGACGAAGAGCCCATCTCTCAATGCGAGCTGGTGGTTTGGACTTTGGATTATTGAAGATGGTCTCCAACGGTTTGTGGTCAGTGACTATCGTGGTAAAGGGTGCACCAAGCAGATACACATTGAAGTGTTCACAGCCCCATACAAGAGCAAGAGCTTCCTTCTCTGTCTGACTGTATCGTTGCTCAACATCTGTGAGAGAACGGCTGGCATAGGCAATTACTACTCTTGAATCTGGTTGACCAGGTTTGTGTTGGGCTAACACAGCACCTAAACCAACAGGACTAGCATCCACCGTTAACTCAGTGTCCATTGATGGATCAAAGTATGCAGCAGTCGCATTTTCTACTAGTGCATCTTTCACAGCATCAAATGCATTTTGCTCGACATCGCTCCAGTACCATGATGCATTTTTCTTCAGGAGCTCACAGTAGAGGCTTCGTAATGGTAGCAAAATCTGGAATGAAGCGAGACAGTAGTTTGCCATTCCAGAAAACTATGTACTTCAGTGGATGTTGAAGGAGGTGCAGCATTCTTGATATCTGCAACTTTCTTAGGATCTGGAGATAGACCTTTGTCACTAAGTACATGTCCAAAGAATTCAATTTATGTTGATTGAACTCACACTTTGCTCGGCTTAGCGTCAATTCTTTTCTCGTAAGCGTTGCAATGTTGCACGAAGAGCTTTGGTCGTGTTCAGCTTGGGTACGGCATAACAATGATGTCATCAGACATGTTGTCAGCATTAGGTATATCTTGCAATACCTGGCTGATGATGTGCTGGAATACTTCAGCAGCACTGTTAATACCAAACTCAGGCGCTTGTACCTATACAGACCTCGATGTTCGTAAACGTGTGATGAATCGACTCTCTCATCAGTTCAAGCTGATGATAGCCCTTGTTAAATCTAACTTGCTGAATACAGTTGCACCATTCAAGCGGTAAATCATATCATCTACAGTGGGTGTAGGATGGCGTTCACGCATTATTGCCTTGTTGGGAACACGCATGTCTACACAAATGCGTATCTCATCTGGATTCTTCGGCTTTGGTGGAGTGACAATTGGGCTTACCCATGGTGTTGGGCCTGTTACCGGTTCAATGATATCTAGTTCTATCAGCCTATCCAGTTCGGCATCGACTTTCTTGCGAGTATGGAATGGTTGTCGGCGATGTGGTTGGGCAACTGGAATACATCTGGGTTGATATGCAGATGTACCTTGCTATCAGTATAACAACCTAGGATTTAAAAC
>WNGS01035195.1:0-11198 GCA_020271785.1 Procambarus virginalis | reverse complement strand
TCGTGGTAAAGGGTGCACCAAGCAGATACACATGAAGTGTTCACAGCCCCATACAAGAGCAAGAGCTTCCTTCTCTGTCTGACTGTATCGTTGCTCAACATCTGTGAGAGACGGCTGGCGTAGCAATTACTACTCTGGAATCTGGTTGACCAGGTTGTGTTGGGCTAACACAGCACCTAAACAACAGGACTAGCATCCACCGTTAACTCAGTGTCCATTGATGGATCAAAGTATGCAGCAGTCGCATTTTCTACTAGTGCATCTTTCACAGCATCAAAGATTTCGCTTCCAGTACCATGAGCATTTTTCTTCAGGAGCTCACGTAGAGGCTTCGTAATGGTAGCAAAATCTGGAATGAAGCGAGAACAGTAGTTTGCCATTCCAGAAAACTATGTACTTCAGTGGATGTTGAAGGAGGTGCAGCATTCTTGATATCTGCAACTTTCTTAGGATCTGGAGACAGACCTTTGTCACTAAGTACATGTCCAAAGAATTCAATTTTATGTTGATTGAACTCACACTTTGCTCGGCTTAGCGTCAAATTCTTTTCTCGTAAGCGTTGCAATGTGTGCACGAAGAGCTTGTCGTGTTCAGCTTGGGTACGGCCATAAACAATGATGTCATCAGACATGTTGTCAGCATTAGGTATATCTTGCAATACCTGGCTGATGAGTGCTGGAATACCTCAGCAGCACTGTTAATACCAAACTCAGGCGCTTGTACCTATACAGACCTCGTGTCGTAAACGTTGTGATGAATCGACTCCATCATCAAGTTCAAGCTGATGATAGCCCTTGTTAAATCTAACTTGCTGAATACAGTTGCACCATTCAAGCGGTAATCATATCATCTACAGTGGGTGTAGGATGGCGTTCACGCATTATTGCCTTGTTGGGAACACGCATGTCTACACAAATGCGTATCTCATCTGGATTCTTCGGCTTTGGTGAGTGACAATTGGGCTTACCCATGGTGTTGGGCCTGTTACCGGTTCAATGATATCTAGTTCTATCAGCCTATCCAGTTCGGCATCGACTTTCTTGCGAGTATGGAATGGTTGTCGGCGATGTGGTTGGGCAACTGGAATTACATCTGGGTTGATATGCAGATGTACTTTGCTATCAGTATAACAACTTATGGATTTAAATCGATCAGAAAATTCAGCAACAATAGCATCAACATTGTTTGCAGATTCCACTGCTACAGCATTAGAAAGCTGAAGTAGCCCCAATTTGGTTGAAGTCTTGTAACTGAGTAAGACTCCTTTGCATTCCTAACAACATGGAATGTAGTAATGAGCATTGCATTCTTTGACTTAATCTCTGCAGTGAAAGTTCCAATCACTGGTAAGGCTACCTTTGAAGCATAGGCAGTGGCTTTGCCATTATAGTTTTCAAGCTTGGGAACTGTTTTTTAAATTTCTCATAGTGGCACTCAGCAATGGTGTCAATGTTTGATCCAGTGTCAATGAGAACTTTGAGACAAATGCCAGCAATGTATACTATAGTCTCTGGGTTGTTTGGAAGATCATTCCATTCTGTGATTGATTGTACTCCATAATATAATCACATTCACTGTCATCTGAGACTGGTTGTAATGAAATGGTCTTGTATATTATTAACATTCTGGATTTGAGGTGCAATTTGTGTTTGCCACCTCGACCCTATGACCTGATCCTCGTACAGTGCTTTATTCATTGACTGTGGTTTCTTTAGTGCGGAACGACACACAGCACCAAAATGACCTAGTTTTCTACACTCATAGCACTTCTTACCTTGAGCAGGACAAACATTATCTTGGTGTGGGTAGTCTCCTCCACAATTGTAACATTTATTGTTGACAACCTCTGATGTGAGTCGTTGTGACTGCTTGAGTCTTGTTCCATGACTCCAGTTGTGATGTGGTTCTCGGCTCAATTTACTGTTAGGTTTGGCATGATATCTTCTTGATCACGGTGCCTCCCTGAACCTTACATACCTCATCACTGTTAGTAACAGTGGCAGAACCGTTGTTGGCACTGCACTCCATGACACGAGCATCACGTGCAGCATCTTCCATTCGACGAGCCATATCCAGTATCTTGGTAAGAGAACTTTCATCATCAACAAGTTCTAGAGCTCTTCGACGGAGACGTGTAGATGTGCATGTTTCAATTATTTGCTGTTTGATTTCTTTGTCAACATCAGCAAACTCACAATGGGCTGCTAAACCCTGCAGACGTGTATGGTATTGATCAACAGTTTCATTAGAGAGTTGTTTGGCTCTCCTGAAATGCATAATTTCCATTGCAGTATTTTGTCTTGGTTTGAAGTGCTCAGTTAATTTGGCTTTGGCAGTGTCATAATCTTTGGCACCACCAGTGTCTTTCAGTGTATCAAAGATGTCACAAACTCTATCACCTGCATAATGAAGTAGAAAGGCACGCTTCTTTCAGCACTTTTGATGTCAGAAACTATCAACAAATTTTCAAACCTTTTAAGCCATTTGGTCCACCTCTGTGACAGGTTTGTCTGGTCACAGTCAGGATCAAATGCAGGAAACTGCGTATATTTGCCATTTTTACTGAAAATGTAAACTTATCACTTAAATGTTCCTCAGAATACTAAACCTTACTGCACTGTATATGTTAGTTAAGAATTCACTGTAATTACTTTAATTTTGCAAAGCACACAGCATTTTAATGCAAAAGTTCACAGTAGTGCACAATACAGCAGCAACTGACTTCTTACCTAGCCCTTGTGTATATGTGTTGTTCCTACTCACACAGCAGCACAGCAGTTGTCAGCAGTTGGCACAGCAGTTGGTACAACAGTTGGCACAGTAGTCAGTTCACAGCGTGAAGAATTTTGTAGCACGAAGCGCCGTTTCGTAACCAAAACATCGGGTTTTATACAGCATCAAAGCGTCGTTTCGTACACAGCGTCGGCAGATTCCTCTATACACAGCTTCAGTCAGCACAGCTTGGGTAGCACACAGCATTGGTTAGCACACAGCAATGGTTAGCACACAGGATCGGTTAGCACACAGCATTGGTTAGCATACAGCATCGGGTATGGTGCTCACAGCACGACTTCTTCCTCCTCCGGGGGCGAGACAGCATGTTCTTCCTTGTGTTTTAAGCAGAACAAATACCTGCGTTCCCAGTTCATCCTCGTCGCCGCCGCCTTCTCTCACCGCTACTCTCATGCACAAAACACTCGTACACTTGCAACAAAGAAACAAGCAAACCACACGCTTAAACCATTTGCTGAAGAATGTGTAACAAATGTGAACACGAAGCTGTGAGCATTGAGAGGTGTGGCCGCCCTCCTGGGAGACTCTCATCTGGGGAGTGGCAGCATCCTTCACGTCTTGGGAGATGACTGATGCTCACGGTACTCTGTCATCACCAGTCTCTTGCCTCATCTTTATTTGGCTTCCAGAGCTCACAACACCAAATAGGCTTATTAATATCCCCCCCCCTCACCTTGGCCAACAACGGGGGTGTACAGGGCCAGCATTAATACCATTGGAGGGGCATTGTTATTAATGAGAATAATTGTCATGGGTTTGGTTGTAATGAGGATGGTTGAGGTGTTAATAGTAATAACTAGGAAGGCTGTATAATGGTTTCCAACAATAATGATAATGTGTGTGTTGATCAGTAGGCCTGGAGCCACCCCCCCCTCCCCCGCCCCCCTCAACACCACCCTCCAGGAGTTTAGTAAACAAGTGACCAATTACGGTAGTGATTGTGCCCAGGGGGTGACGGAGCAACACACACTGGACCAACACCCACTTACCTCAACACACAAATGGCCAGAGTTTATTCACCCTGATGCCCCTGTTACCTAGCAGTAAATAGGTACCTGGGAGTTAGACAGCTGTTACGGGCTGCTTCCTGGTGGTTGTAACCAAAAAGGAGGCCTGGTCGAGGACCGGGCCGCGGGGACGCTAAGCCCCGAAATATATATATATATATATATATATATATATATATATATATATATATATATATATATATATATATATATATATATATATATATATCAGCAACTTACTTTGGTACTTGTGTCCGTAAATGTAAAATTCACAGTCGAAGTAAGTCTCCTGAGCCCTGTAGTGTTGTCGAGGGCCAGTGATGGTGCCCTCCAGCCAGGCACTCTCACTGGAGTTAGGTCTGTAGGAGGGAGGTCGGCCGGGTCCCTGGGCCCTCAAGCCCGCCTCCAGCCCGGGGTCACAGCTCTCCTGGTCAGGGATGTACCCGGGGTTGGTCAGCCCGCCGCCATGCCTGTGGCAGAGGTTGGTGCTAGCTTAGTGGGTGGCGCAGCGAGAGAAGGGAAGAGGCAGGGAGAGAGCCAGGGGAGGGAAAGGAAGAGGCAGGGAGAGAGCCAGGGGAGGGAAAGGAAGAGGCAGGGAGAGAGCCAGGGGAGGGAAAGGAAGAGGCAGGGAGAGAGCCAGGGAGGGAAAGGAAGAGGCAGGGAGAGAGCCAGGGGAGGGAAAGGAAGAGGCAGGGAGAGAGAGACGCAGGGGGGAGAAAAGGAGAGAGGGAGACTTGGGAGATGGTGATAGTGAGACATGAGGGAGAGACCTCACCAACAACATGGCCTGCAGTATATAGTACACAACCTGATATATTGTCAACTATTTGTTGCATGAAATGGTTATCAATATTTATTGCACATGTATATATATGTATTATAGGAGTCATCTGATTAGGTAGACATGAAGGAGAAAAGAAGCTAAGGATCAAAAGGTTAAATAGGGAACATTCAAAGATTAATCAAGCGGAACGGGCGCTGTTTGTTGAGCATTGTCTTCTCTGTTGGCATCTTGACGACCCCCACACCCCACCACGCCTAGGTGGTGGGGTGTGGGGGTCCAGGGTGGTGGGGTGTGGGGGTCCAGGGTGGTGGGGTGTGGGGGTCCAGGGTGGTGGGGTGTGGGGTCCAAACTCTAGCTCACGTCCACTGCCTTAGCTCATTTGTACATGTTCTTTATTATCAGACCATTTCCCCAGAAGTTTAAGATCACTATATTTCTATCGTAGTAAAATAAATCAAGACATTAACCAAGTTTCAGCTCATGTCCTCCACCGTAGTTCAATGTTCATCAAATTATTTCAGATCGATGCCTTCTCCAGTCTATCAAAGTCAGCAACATATCCATTAATACTCTTTCCCTACATTACCTTCTCATCCCCAACAGATCCAAACCTTCAATAATAGTACTGTATTTGCATATTTTTTCTACATTCACTGTGTTCTTCGTATTCTCATCCATGTTTTCCATGTTCACTCCATGTTCTTCAAATGTTCACAGCCCATTCAGTTCATATTTTTTCACCAGTTTTCTCCATTTTTCTCTGTTTTTGCCATTTTCCCAGTATGTTCACTGTGTTCTTTGTCATGTTTTCATGTACTTCATATGTTCTCTGTACAACTTTTATACTCATTATTCATGTTCCTCTACAAGTACATGTTCCTCACAAGATCACTTCGTTTATCACCTACACTTACAAGTTTTCTACATTCTTTGTCATATTCTCTATGTTCTTCACAAGTTCATTGTTCATTCTTTGTATTCCCTATTCTCCTTATCATGTTTTTATGTTCTCTGTAAGTTCATATTCCCAGCATGTTCACTGTATTCATCAACTTTTCTTACGTTTGTTCTTTGCCATGTTCCTCATATGTTCTCTGTGTTCACTCCCTTACATATTATTTAACGTTCCTTAACTAAAAGTCTTTCACCAATCAACTAAAACATGATCACTTTCTTCATTTCTGAACTAAAAAATTACTTGTCAATCAACTAAAAATAGTCAGGATTAGCCTCGTTCATCACCGTTCTTAACTAAAATAACCTTTCTCTTAGCAAAAAATTGTCAAAGGAAACTTTCCAACACCGTTCATAACTAACTTTATCCATCATTCAACAGAAAAAGTCACGTTCATCATGTTTTTGTTTTAACTAAAAGTATTCGTCTGTCAGCTAAAAAATAGTTACTTTCATCATGTTTCCCTGTCATTTCTTTACTGAATATCACTTCGCTCAACTGAAAATAGTCAAATGTAACTTCATCCAGCACTTTTGTAACTAACCGTATACTTCAAAGAGTAAGAAAAAGACACTTTCTTCACGTTTGCTTGTCATTTCTTAATTGAAATATCACTTCTCTCAACTGAAAATAGTCAAGTGTAGCCTTTTTCCAACAATATTCTTAACTAAAGTAACCTTTCGCTTCAGTAAAAATAGTCAAGGAAACGTCTTTCAGCACTTTCTCATCAATCATTATGTTTCGTCAAGTAAGAAAAATAGCCAAAGATATCTATCATCGCTGGTGAGGTCACCAGCAATAGAACAAGGTGAGGTCACTGTGCTAGGAGAAGGGGAGGTAAACCAGGCGGTTTTGGAAGAGTTCGAAATTACGAGAGAGGAGGTCAAGAGACACCTGCTGGATCTGGATGTTAGAAAGGCTGTTGGGCCAGACGGGATCTCACCTTGGATACTGAAAGAGTGTGCAGAGGCACTTTGCTTGCCACTCTCCATAGTGTATAGTAAGTCACTAGAGACGGGAGACCTACCAGAAATATGGAAGACGGCGAATGTGGTCCCAATATACAAAAAGGGCGACAGGCAAGAGGCACTGAACTACAGGCCAGTGTCCTTGACTTGTATACCATGCAAGGTGATGGAGAAGATCGTGAGAAAAAACCTAGTAACACATCTGGAGAGAAGGGACTTCGTGACAAATCGTCAACATGGGTTCAGGGAGAGTAAATTTTGCCTTACAGGCTTGATAGAATTCTACGATCAGGTGACAAAGATTAAGCAAGAAAGAGAGGGCTGGGCAGATTGCATTTTCTTGGATTGTCGGAAAGCCTTTGACAGTACCGCATAAGAGGCTGGTACATAAGGTGGAGAGACAGGCAGGTGTAGCTGGCAAGGTGCTCCAGTGGATAAGGGAGTACCTAAGCAATAGGAAGCAGAAAGTTACGGTGAGGGGTGAGACCTCCGATTGGCGTGAAGTCACCAGTGGAGTCCCACAGGGCTCTTTACTCGGTCCTATCTTGTTTCTGATATATGTAAATGATCTCCCGGAGGGTCAACGTGAATAGATAACAAGTGAAAAAGAAATAACATAAAAATGAATTACGTTAACAGGAGGACAATATGAAACACAAGTGAAATATAAAATAGTCAATATATAAAAATGGTGCTGGGAATATATGCGCAAGCTAACAACCGCTATTTGATCACACGAGGTGAATCAACTAGGTGTTCTCAGCTATAGAGCACAAGATATTCTCTGATGGTGGTACTGCAAGTCGACCCCGACGTCGCCTTGGCGTGGAACTTGGTTGGGGCAGGGCTGAAGTGGCGTGTTCTCGAACGGCTAATGAGAATGCAGGAAGACCCACAACTCGGTAGTTTGATACTTGGAGTGCAGCAGTTGAAGGGTCGGTGCTGAGAAGAGGTGTGCAGGAGTGGGGGGGGGTATGCAGGTGTGTGTGGCTGCCTTGACATACGTTTAAGCTACTGTAGAACGTATCTTGAATGTAGCTGGGAACGTGACGAATATAGGGAAGAGGAGGCTAAATCTCTTGGAAGACATTATCGTCACAATATATATATATATATATATATATATATATATATATATATATATATATATATATATATATATATATATATATGAATGATCAGGTTTCTTGTGGGCGAAAATGGGCCTTAAAGCATACATTAAGTGTATTGATCGTGTACCAGTTGCTGGTGTAAACATTGACGCAGTTGAGAGAGCGACACACGCACACTGGTACCTGGGAGGGGGGGGGGGGGGGGGGTTACTCCACTCGGGACACAACACAAACCCTATAAATAGGGGTTTTAAACCCTATTTATTGCCTTGTTTACAGGATTGTAAGGTGGTAGTAATAGTTGACCTCAGGTGTGGTAACGCTGTGTGCCTGCTGGTGCTAGTGCCTCCACCGTTGGTAACGCTGTGTGCCTGCTGGTGCCTCCACCGTAGGTAACGTTGTGTGCCTGCTGGTGCCTCCACCGTTGGTAACGCTGTGTGCCTGCTGGTGCCTCAACCGTTGGTAACGTTGTGTGCCTGCTGTTGCCTCCACCGTTGGTAACGCTGTGTGCCTGCTGGTGCCTCCACCGTTGGTAACGCTGTGTGCCTGCTTGTGCCTCCACCGTTGGTAACGCTGTGTGCCTGCTGGTGCCTCCACCGTTGGTAACGCTGTGTGCCTGCTGGTGCTGGTGCCTCCACCGTTGGTAACGCTGTGTGCCTGCTGGTGCCTCCACCGTTGGTAACGTTGTGTGCCTGCTGGTGCTGGTGCCTCCACCGTTGGTAACGCTGTGTGCCTGCTGGTGCCTCCACCGTTGGTAACGTTGTGTGCCTGCTGGTGCTAGTGCCTCCACCGTTGGTAACGTTGTGTGCCTGCTGGTGCTGGTGCCTCCACCGTTGGTAACGCTGTGTGCCTGCTGGTGCTAGTGCCTCCACCGTTGGTAACGTTGTGTGCCTGCTGGTGCTAGTGCCTCCACCGTTGGTAACGCTGTGTGCCTGCTGGTGCCTCCACCGTTGGTAACGCTGTGTGCCTGCTGGTGCCTCAACCGTTGGTAACGTTGTGTGCCTGCTGGTGCCTCCACCGTAGGTAACGTTGTGTGCCTGCTGGTGCCTCCACCGTTGGTAACGCTGTGTGCCTGCTGGTGCCTCAACCGTTGGTAACGTTGTGTGCCTGCTGGTGCCTCCACCGTTGGTAACGCTGTGTGCCTGCTGGTGCCTCAACCGTTGGTAACGTTGTGTGCCTGCTGGTCCCTCCACCGTTGGTAACGCTGTGTGTCTGCTGGGTACCTCCACCGTTGGTATCGCTGTGTGCCTGCTGGTGCTGGTGCCTCCACCGTTGGTAACGCTGTGTGCCTGCTGGTGCTGGTGCCTCCACCGTTGGTAACGCTGTGTGCCTGCTGGTGCCTCCACCGTAGGTAACGTTGTGTGCCTGCTGGTGCCTCCACCGTTGGTAACGCTGTGTACCTGCTGGTGCCTCCACCGTTGGTAACGCTGTGTGCCTGCTGGTGCCTCAACCGTTGGTAACGTTGTGTGCCTGCTGGTGCCTCCACCGTTGGTAACGCTGTGTACCTGCTGTTGCTGGTGCCTCCACCGTTGGTAACGCTGTGTACCTGCTGGTGCTGGTGCCTCCACCGTTGGTAACGCTGTGTGCCTGCTGGTGCCTCCACCGTTGGTAACGCTGTGTACCTGCTGGTGCCTCCACCGTTGGTAACGCTGTGTGCCTGCTGGTGCCTCAACCGTTGGTAACGCTGTGTGCCTGCTGGTGCCTCCACCTCAACCGTTGGTAACGCTGTGTGCCTGCTGGTGCCTCAACCGTTGGTAACGCTGTGTGCCTGCTGGTGCCTCCACCGTAGGTAACGTTGTGTGCCTGCTGGTGCCTCCACCGTTGGTAACGCTGTGTGCCTGCTGGTGCCTCCACCGTTGGTAACGCTATGTGCCTGCTGGTGCTTCCACCGTTGGTAACGCTGTGTGCCTGCTGGTGCCTCCACCGTTGGTAACGCTGTGTGCCTGCTGGTGCCTCCACCGTTGGTAACGCTGTGTACCTGCTGGTGCCTCCACCGTTGGTAACGCTGTGTGCTGCTGGTGCTGGTGCCTCCACCGTTGGTAACGCTGTGTGCCTGCTGGTGCTGGTACCTCCACCGTTGGTAACGTTGTGTACCTGCTGGTGCCTCCACCGTTGGTAACACTGTGTACCTGCTGGTGCCTCCACCGTTGGTAACGCTGTGTGCCTGCTGGTGCCTCACCGTTGGTAACGTTGTGTGCCTGCTGGTGCCTCCACCGTTGGTAACGCTGTGTACCTGCTGTTGCTGGTGCCTCCACCGTTGGTAACGCTGTGTGCCTGCTGGTGCTGGTGCCTCCACCGTTGGTAACGCTGTGTGCCTGCTGGTGCTGGTGCCTCCACCGTTGGTAACGCTGTGTACCTGCTGGTGCTGGTGCCTCCACCGTTGGTAACGCTGTGTGCCTGCTGGTGCTGGTGCCTCCACCGTTGGTAACGCTGTGTGCCTGCTGGTGCTGGTACCTCCACCGTTGGTAACGCTGTGTGCCTGCTGGTGCCTCAACCGTTGGTAACGTTGTGTACCTGCTGGTGCCTCCACCGTTGGTAACGCTGTGTGCCTGCTGGTGCCTCAACCGTTGGTAACGTTGTGTACCTGCTGGTGCCTCAACCGTTGGTAACGTTGTGTACCTGCTGGTGCCTCCACCGTTGGTAACGCTGTGTGCCTGCTGGTGCCTCCACCGTTGGTAACGTTGTGTACCTGCTGGTGCCTCCACCGTTGGTAACGTTGTGTACCTGCTGGTGCCTCCACCGTTGGTAACGCTGTGTGCCTGCTGGTGCCTCAACCGTTGGTAACGTTGTGTACCTGCTGGTGCCTCAACCGTTGGTAACGTTGTGTACCTGCTGGTGCCTCCACCGTTGGTAACGCTGTGTGCCTGCTGGTGCCTCAACCGTTGGTAACGTTGTGTACCTGCTGGTGCCTCAACCGTTGGTAACGTTGTGTACCTGCTGGTGCCTCCACCGTTGGTAACGCTGTGTGCCTGCTGGTGCTGGTACCTCCACCGTTGGTAACGCTGTGTGCCTGCTGGTGCCTCAACCGTTGGTAACGTTGTGTACCTGCTGGTGCCTCCACCGTTGGTAACGCTGTGTGCCTGCTGGTGCCTCAACCGTTGGTAACGTTGTGTACCTGCTGGTGCCTCCACCGTTGGTAACGCTGTGTGCCTGCTGGTGCTGGTGCCTCAACCGTTGGTAACGTTGTGTGCCTGCTGGTACCTCCACCCCCTGACAGGGGGTGGTAGTAACCATTAACACTTGACTGGGGGTGTTAGTAACCATTAAGACTTGACTAGGGCTGGGAGTAACCATTAAGACTTGACTAGGGCTGGGAGTAACCATTAAGACTTGACTGGGGCTGGTAGTAACCATTCAGACTTGACGGGGGGGTGTTAGTATCCATTAAGACTTGACGGGGGGTAGGAGTAACCATTAAGACTTGACTGGGGCTGGGAGTACCATTAAGACTTGACTGGGGGTGGTAGTAACCATTAAGACTGACAGGGGGTGGTAGTAACCATTAAGACTTGACTGGGGGTGGTAGTAACCATTAAGACTTGACTGGAGGTGGTAGTAACCATTAAGACTTGACAGGGG
>WNGS01035193.1:0-11539 GCA_020271785.1 Procambarus virginalis | reverse complement strand
CTGACCTTCGCCATTCGCCGAAGCTAATCTAACAAGTAGGTCCTGGGCTCTCACAACAATAATTTATTGTTGTGTGGTGCCGTATATTTGGTCCACAGCTCTGAATCAGTCTCAATTTTATTAGTCAATGTGTCAGAACAATTATACCATTATATTGTGTGTGGGGTTGTAACGAAAAGACAGTGTTAACCATAACAACTAGTTATTCAATAAAGTACTAACTACTACAACAAAACAAAAAGAAATATCAATGACATACTCGAAATCCTCCTGTGACACTATCAATGACAGCTAGACACCAGCCCCTCGGACTGCATAATGAACTAACTAGAACATAAGCGTGAACACAGAGGAATCAGCAAGAAACAAGAACTAACAGATCTATAATCACAATTACAACAAATGACACAATGGGTTCTGAAACACGTCTCCAGTAACCTCCTACTGTTCTACGCCTCAGTGCAGTCTGCTCCTGCAATAGCGGTTGCAATACAATGCAATCAAATCAGTAGCCTTTCAATAACTACAATGACTAATGGGTTCACTGGCAACTCCAGCAACCTTTCCTCAAATTAATCCTTACGTTAACACTCCGTCCCACGGACGATCTACAATCAATAACAATTGATTTACATTAATATTACAATAACATTTACGTTAATAACAAAATAACATTTACGTTAATTTAATAACTCTTACAACTGTCACTAGTAACGCGGAAATTACACAACACGCTACCCGTCGAGCATTCAGTGAATAAATCCCATTAATCCCTGTACTACAAGACAGCTGATTAATCTCTTTACTAGTTACGTTAATTTACGTTAATCGGTTACTAATCACTCAGCGATGATAAACTATGATTTACAATGCCCAACGTGCTAAGAGAACGGTAATCACTCGTGATTACCTTTAGAGTAATTAATTACTATCCTCAAGATTAATAATTAATCAATTAAATACGCAACCTTTCACACGGCCTCAGCATTTACATTAAGGTATGAATTCCGTCTGAGCCTTCCATACTCAGACCAATTCAGGTGGCTAATAACAGTAATTAAGCACCACGTTTACTTTATTCTAAAATGACGTTACTCTTCCCACGAGTCAATCAAGTGCCGGTACTTCCGGACATAAATAACGACGTTACGTTAATGGAACAATGAGCCTTCGTGTGAGTCGATCAAACAAGGATCGAGGTAAATTACTTTGACTTCCTGAAACACGTCAATTACCCGGCCCACTGACCGTTAATTACGACAGACAATACTCTAATTCTTATCTGGCTGATGGCTAGGCTCCTTGAGACTACCGTAGCTGCTTGCAGGACAGTAAATTAACCAAAACGTATTCTACGTTACTCAAATTGTCAAAGAACAAATTCTCTTAAAGCAATGGGCGTTCCCTTGGTTACGCTATATTAATTGCCTCGCAATAACCTCACTGAATACTGGACTTCGATGTCCTACCAGGTAAACAGGAGAATATAAAACCCAAGTACAAGATTACAACAAAGGGTGATTATCTCCTCGTCCACACTTCACATCACCTCTACAGGTGCTGTGTGACAATGTGACGGAACACCTGACTTCGAATTCAAGCTTTAGAGACTACTAATCACCAGAATACACACAAAGGTACTTACTCATTCATACTGCCGGCTTACACACCATTCCCATACATCAGGCACGCCGCTACGGGTGGCTGGCTCCTAGTGGTGGAGATTAGGCGGTGCTGGTACCTCACGTGGTATTTTACGTACAATTGGCGTGCACTCGAACCCCCCTTTCACAACACGGCTCGGTTCGCACCTTCGACCCACTTGTGAAGTGAAGCGTTCGTGCCCAGGTGACACGCACGACGTTTAGCGTCTTACACAAACGTGGGAAATTTGCCGTAAAACACTGACACGAATTTCCCCATTCCAATCGACTGCTACAGAACACTAGTAGGAAATAGAGTCTGTATAATCACTGGTATGGGGATCCCCGAGTCTGTTACTGCTCGTATCCACATTACCTCACAATCCCAGATCACAAGATCTCTATCCACTGTACACAATATCTTTTCTCCCCTTCGAGGGACAACTTCGGCCGGATTCTGTGACGACCGCCGGCGAAGATGAAGCAGTTGAGTAGTCAAGCCACCACGACGCCCTATACTCAATTTGGCCGAATGAGTACAGAGAGCATCTTGACAAAGTGGCAGCTGTGTTCAGAATAACGCCTACACCGGCGATTCCCGCGTCCTCCTCGAAATAACCAACGAGAGGAAGGCATACAGCGGCCTAGCCCTCTCAACTATTCAGCAACTTTGTAACATAGCCCCTAGGGCAATTACAAGATGACCGACCAACATGGCGGCTCACTCAAGATGTTTACAAAGATGGCGGCTGTTTCCATGACGATGACTCAAGTGGCTAGCGTGCGGGAGGCCCACAGCTCACCCAGGCATGCGGCCTAGCTTGTTTCCCGCGCAAACTCGAGTCTCGCTTCAAGCCATACAATAGATGATGCTATCGGCTCTATCACTGTCCACAGACGTGCTACCCCGGCCAGGGTAACATTTCTGGACTGATGATGACTGGGGCTCTCACATGAGCCCAAACAGTAGATGTTTCGGTTGCTGGTTGCCAAACTTAAGTCCGCACACTTAACAAGTGCACTTAACAAGTATAATGTCCTCCACAGGCATAAAAGCACTACTGTAAGTGAGCTGGTGAACCATCCCCTCACAATGTGTGACCACGTTTGTGGCAGAAAAAAATAATGAAAAATTGGGCTGAACGGTAGAGCGCTGGTCTCGCTTCATGCAGGTCGGCATTCAATCAGTTCAATGGTCGGCAGTCCAAGTGGTTGAGCACCATTCCTTCCTCCGTCCCATCCCAAATCCTTATCCTGACCCTTTTCAAGTGCTATATAGCCGTAAAGGCTTGGTGCTTTCCTCTGATAATTCCCCTCCCCTCACAGTCAATAGTCCTCAGTCTGATCAAAAGGAATAATCCTTAGTTCACAGCCAACACTCCAGTTATGTGCACTGCGGCTGACTACTGCGAGAAGTCCTTCATGTCGGGTGTCGCACAGTAAACCAATGAAGGCGTTTGATGAGTTCAAATAATACTTTATAGAGCGAAACTTAATAGTAAAATTAACTTGTTAGTTTCGTGCTACCTTGCATTTGTTACCGGGTCTTGATGGCTCGCTGGGTTTATGTCTTAATCTGTACTGTAAGAGAAAGTATCTTTTTCTGCTCAAAGTTGGTAGTCACACGGATGGGGCTAGCCGCACCCAAACTGGCAATGGGAACGGTCTGGGGTACGGGATGAACATAGGCTGATCGTGGTCGCCAGAATTCGAAAGGAAAAAGCGTGCCAGGGTCACAATCAGACCACTGTGCTGATTTATTGGCACTGGCTCGCCAGTTACACAGCTAAATATTTTCAAAACAAACTTTTTTTATATTAATATGCAACATTATTCATTCATCTTGGGGAAAAAAAAACAGAAATTTCCTGCTAGTAAAAACTGGCCCGTACTCGCATAAAACAGACAATTCTTCAACAGCTTCTACATTTTTCTACACACGGCGAGAGAGAGAGAGAGAGAGAGAGAGAGAGAGAGAGAGAGAGAGAGAGAGAGAGAGAGAGAGAGAGAGAGAGAGAGAGAGAGAGACAGAGAGAGAGAGAGAGAGAGAAAAACAGAGAGACAGACAGACAGACGACAGACGAACAGACAACAGACAGACAGACATACATACATACATACATACAGACAGACAGACAGACAGACAGACAGACATACATACATACATACATACATACATACATACATACATACATACACATACATACAGACAGACAGACAGACAGACAGACAGACAGACAGACAGACAGACAGACAGACAGACAGACAGACAGACAGACAGACAGACAGACAGATTGATTGATAACAAGCTAGATGGATAGATAGTTTGATGGATGCACTGATGGATGGATAGAGACACATGGATGCACAGAAACATAGAGGGATTTATATATGGATAGAGGGAAATAGTGATGGACAGATGGATGGACAGTTGGATGGATAGATTGATGGAGAAGTGGATAGGTAGAGGGATAGATAGATGAGTGGGTGGATAGATGAATGGATAGATGGATGGGTGGATAGATGAATAGATAGAGGGACAGATGGATAAAAGGATAAATGGATGAGTGAACAGATTGATAGATAGATGGAAAGATGGATAAATGGATATGCGGATGGGTGGATAGATAGATGAATATATCGATGTCTAAATGGGTAAATGAATGGACAGATGAATAGATGGATGGTAACTATATGGATGGATAGATAATTAAGAAAATAGATGGATAAATAAACCGATAGATGAGTTGATAAATCGATAGATAGATAAATGGATAAATAGTTTGATAGATGAATAGACGTAGGGATCAATTAATGTGGAAACTGATGGATAGATGGATGGATAGATAAACGAGAGGATAGACATGGGTACTATCGAGAAAAAAGTCTTAGTCGACATGAACTTGAAACCGGCCATATACTGCAGGTATGTTGACGACATTTTTACACAGGTACCTGATGTCAGACATCTGCAGGAGCTGAAGGAGGCATTTGAGCAGAATTCTGTGTTGCGTTTCACTTACGAGATGGAGAAGGATGGGAAGCTGCCCTTTCTAGATGTAACAGTCATGGAAAGGAGCGGAGGTTTCCACACTGCAGTCTACACTAAGGAAACAAACATAGGAATGTGCCTAAATGCCAACAGTGACTGCCCAGACAGGTACAAGAGGAGTGTTGTTAACGATTATGTCGACCGTGCTCTCAGCCACAGCTCAGAATGGAAGCAAGTCGACGAAGAACTCTGTAGGGTAAGGCAGGTCCTAGTCAACAACGGCTTCTCCAATGGTTTCGTTGAAGACATCATAAGAAGGAAAGTGAAACGCCATGCAACCTCTGAAGAGACAACTAATACAACACCTATACCCCCTATTAGACTATTTTACAGGAACTTCTTTTCCACATGCCATAAAACGGAGGAAAGGGTCCTGAAAGATATTGTTAATAGAAATGTTATCCCTATAGACAAAAATCAGAAGATACAACTGACGATTTACTATAAAACCAAGAAAACGGCCCGCCTACTCATGAGAAACTCTCCAGACACTGAGCAGAACGCTCTAAAAGAGACAAACGTCGTCTATGCCTTCAAATGCCCTCTTGGGGACTGTAAGCCTCAAAAAACTCAGTATATAGGCAAGACAACAACATCTCTTTCCAGGCGTTTAACGATGCATAAGCAACAGGGCTCCATTAAGGAACATATAATCTCTTCCCACAACCAAACCATCACCAGAGAAATCTTAGCAAACAACACAGAAATCATTGATAGATACAGCGACAGCAGGCGGCTTGACATCTGGGAGGCACTACACATCAAGAAGTCAACACCAGCAATCAACAGCCAATTAATGCACAACTATATTCTACCCACTTCAAGACTCCGCTCCAATATAGAAGCATCAAGAAATATGGGCCAATAGGCCGTCTGCAGTTACAGATCTATTCTTCCCTTTAACTTATACCCATTGTTCCGTGTTCTGTGTTTTGTTGAAAGTTTGTTCTCACCTCACTATTGTATTACATCACCTCACCCAAATGCAGGTATAAAAGAGCCAATGATGTTCAGTTATAAGTTGTGTGTGGGTAAACTAAAGTCTTTGAAAATGTAATAAGTTTTACGAAACGCGCTCAAGTGTCGCGTCAGACTAGAAATAAAAATGAATTTTGGAGAATTGATTTTTCATTTACCGTCAACAGTAAAAATAAACATAAGGAAGATCGAGAAAATTCGTGTTAGAATTATTAATCTTACATTTTCGGTCATATAATATAATATTCGGTCATATTTATATATATATATATATATATATATATATATATATATATATATATATATATATATATATATGTGAGAAAGCTGCATGAACGCGCAAGCCATACACAACGGCTGTGAGGGTTCATGGACGGTACCTGTAGAGAGGGAAGGCCCACAGGCCCCCCCGGCACCCCCACACATCCCAGCAAACTTCATGTCATCAGATGACCTCCTGGGGGCCATCAAAGCATCCACCACCAGAACTCTTCCCCACATTCCTAAAGCTGCGCGCCGATTTGCAGCAGGGAAATATACAGACCTTCTAAGGAAAGTGAATGAACGGTCTGAAAATCTTAATGCTGCAGCCACCATCAAAGCATGGCATAATTTGCTCCTGTTTGGCAATATTTGCTTAGGCGTACCTGCAAGAGGAGGCAAGTCACTAGCCTCATCAGTCACTAGGGTAATAAATAATTTCCTCAGAGCTGACAACTTGATCCCCATCCCTTCTCAACGCAAAAACCGTCGTGGAAGACCCAAGAGTTCCAATGATAATTTTAAGCTTGGAACACAAGTGACCAAGAAAATTGAAGAGGGCAACACAGTAGGGGCAATTAGGTTACTTACCAGTGAAGAAACAATCGCCCCTAGAGATACAGCAACTGCCGACTCACTGAGAGAGAAGCACCCTCCCAGAGTACCATGGGAACCCACTGTTCGGGACACAAATGCCCCAGACATGGGACCTCTATTCCTCCAAGCATCAGAGGTATACAAAGCCATCATGTCATTTCCACCAGGCTCAGCAGGGGGATACACTGGAGTAAGACCTCAGCACCTCAAGGAGATGACAAACCCAGTTCTCGGCGAAGTTGCCGAGACACTGCTGTCAGAGATCACGAAGTTTGTCAACGACTGTCTCACTGGGTTGATCCCAGATACAATTAAACCGTTCTTCTTCGGAGCATCCCTTTGTGCCCTTAAGAAGAAGGATGGTGGAGTCAGACCCATTGCCGTGGGCAACACACTTCGGCGCCTTGTTGCTAGGGTAGCTGTCAGAAAAATCAGCATAGACGCTGCAACGATCCTTCGACCCCATCAACTAGGTTTTGGTGTCCCCCATGGCTGTGAAGCAGCAGCTCATGCAGCACGAGCCTATATCAAGGACCTCCCAGAAAATAAGGCATTAATTAAATTAGACTTTAAAAATGCCTTCAACCAGGTAAAAAGGGATGTGGTACTGGAAGCAGTTCGAACCAGCTTTCCTTGTCTACTTCCTTTCGTTTCAGCAGGGTACAGTAGGGAATCGACACTGTTGTTTGGGGAACATGAAGTTGTTTCCGCAGAAGGTGTCCAGCAGGGAGACCCACTTGCCCCTTTTCTTTTCTGCATGGCAGCTAAGGAGGTTACAAGTAGGTTGTCCAGCGAATTCAACATCTGGTTCCTGGACGATGGCACCCTGGCAGGGACACAGGAATCCCTGCTAGGAGATCTTCAGCTAGTGAAATCTAGGGGAGAGGAGTTAGGCCTTACACTAAATCCATCAAAGTGTGAAATCATCTCGTCCAACCAACCAATCATAAATGCAGTACAAATCTTATTGCCAGGAGCCCAAGTGATCGCTCCCACCGACAGTGTGCTGCTAGGGGCACCTCTGGGCTCGAACGCCATTGAGGTAGTCCTCGAAGAAAAGCTTAAAGACCTGAGGAGGATGGAGGCGCGAATAGGGGCTTTGGATGCTCATGATGCGTTGTACCTTCTTACAAGGTGCCTGGCCTTGCCCAGACTTACCTATTTCCTCAGGTGTGCTCCTTCTTTTGACAGCCCAAAATTAACGGAATACGATTCACTCCTAAAGACAATAACTATGAAAGTGTTAAACCTCTCCCTGCAAGATGACCAGTGGGACCAAGCAACGCTCCCAGTTAGACTCGGGGGTATAGGTATTCGCAAGGCGACACAGTTAGCATTGCCGGCATTCTTATCCTCGACCAGTGCTACAAGTGAATTAGTGAAGGAAATACTACCAGAATACCTAAGGAACTCCATTGGGATTCGTGATCCCAAATTTGTGGAAGGAGCTGGTCGGTGGGACACACTCGCCAATTCACACACCCGACCAACTTGTCCAAACGACGGTAAACAGGCCAAATGGGATAGCCCCATAGTGGAGAACATCGCCAAAGCATTGCTGGACGTAGCTTCTCAGAAGGACAGAGCGCGTCTCCTAGCTGTGCAAGCCCCCCATGCTGGGGACTTCCTGTTGGCAGTCCCTAATTCCGCCTTGGGCACCCGCCTGGATCATCGGGCCCTAAGTATTGGTGTTGCTCTGCGCCTTGCCGCCCCTATCTCCACCGAGCACCGGTGTATTTGCGGCCAGGCACGGGCAGACCAATACGGCAGCCATGGTCTCATCTGTCGTAAGACACAGGGAAAGATTGCCAGACACGAGGCAGTCAATGACATCATCAAGAGAAGTTTGGCTACAGCTGGGTGTCCAGCACAAAGGGAACCCCAGTTGTGCAGACCTGACAACAGCCAAAAACGCCCAGATGGAGTCACCCTGCAGCCATGGAGGGAAGGTAAACAGGTCGTATGGGATTACACCTGTGCATCTACATTGGCTGATACCTATTTACGTTACAGCTCAGCGGAGGGAGGTGGGGCAGCCACCTTCAGGGAGACCCAGAAAATCCACAAGTACAGAGACCTAGAACGTTGTTACAGGTTCGTGCCGATAGGCTCAGAGACTCTGGGCGCCTGGGGTAAATGTGCACTCAAGTTTTTAAAGGAGGTTGGTGAGGAACTCATTGGGAAAACTAGAGACCCACGAGCAGCCAGTTTCCTGTTCCAGCGCCTCAGTGTCGCAGTGCAGAGGGGAAATGCGTGCTGTATCCTGGGTACGCACCCAACCTCCGAGGAGCTGGACGAGGTCTTCGAACGCTGATTGTTTAATTGTTATATATTTGTGTGTGTGTGTGTGTGGTTCTCGTAATACTATATTGTGATGGTAACGTGTTGGAAATGGTGGTCGGCAGTCTTCCAAATAGCAGATGTCAATGCTGGGCCACATACATTTAAGTTATAAAAAAAGGAAAAAAAAGAGTGACTGCTTGTCTGATAATCTGTGGTAAGGTAAGATACACGAAAACACAAAATATAAAAAATGCACTTTACTTAATATAGAAAACAAAATAAAATAAAGACAATCCTTGGCATTTAAAATAATGTAAATGTAAAACACATAAAAATATATATAACGAATTGAAAAGGGGGGAACTGGTTACTTTAACAAAGATAAATGGTGCTGGGAATATATGCGTTAGCTATAAACCTCTTATTTGATCACACGAGGTGGGTCAAATTAGGTGTTCACAGCAGAGCACGAGATATATTCTGGCTGGCAGAGCTGCAAGGGACTCCAACAATGACTGGCGATGATTGTGATTGGCGTGGAACGGGAGTGGTGTGTTGGTTAGCGGCCAATGAGAACGCAAGACGGCCGCAAGTCGCTAGTTTGGCTGGGAGCAGCAGTTGGCAGGTCGACCAGGTGTGCAGAAGTGGGGGGAAGGAGGGAGTTGCAGTTGCGTGTGGCTGTCTTGATATATACGTTAAGCCACTATAAAACGTATCTTGCATATTGTTGAGGATGAGACGATGTGAAGATATAGCAGGCTAAATCTCTGGGAAGAGATTATCGTCACAACTCTCCCCCGAAGCCTGCGGTTCTGGCAGAGTCACGTTCACGGGAGGTAGAGTGGGAGGTGGAGCTGCCTCTACCTCATGCACTCTGGAGAGGGCGTCAGCGATGATGTTATCAGGCCCCTTGATGTAGCAGATCTTTAAATTGAAGCCTTGAAGATATAAAGCCCATCGCAGCAGACGTTGGTTATTAAATTGGGCTTGATGTAGGAATCTCAGAGGGTTGTGGTCCGAATAGATGGTAGTGGACCTAGCACCGTGCAGATATGGTGCAAAGTGTTGTAAGCTCAGGACGATGGAGAGGAGTTCCTTCTCTATAGTACTGTAGTTTTTCTGATGAGGCTTCAACTTGCAACTGTAGTAGCTGACAGGTAGAACCTCCTCGCCTCGCTGCTGCATTAAGACACTTCCGATGCCGGTACCACTGGCGTCGACATGGAGGATGAAAGGCTTCTTGATATCTGGTGAGGCGAGAATAGGATTAGAACAGAGGAGGAATTTGAGTTGTTCGAAGGCAACGGTTTGCTCTCTGGTCCAATTATACCGTTGCTTGGGACTGGTTAAGGTGATTAATGGGGTTGCAACAGTGCTAAAATTCTTCACAAACCTACGGTAATAGGAAGCAAGACCTAGGAAGCGCAGGAGCTGCTTCCTGGTAGTAGGCTGTGGATACTGTTGGATTGCTTGAATGTGGATATTTAACGGAGCCAGGCTGCCACTCCCTATAACATGACCCAGGTACCGCACTTTACCTTTCGCGAAGGTGGACTTGCCCAGATTGATGGTGAGGCCGGCTTTCAGGAGCTTGTAGAACAATCGTTGTAGCTGGAGCAGGTGTTCGCTCCAGGTGTTGGATGCTACCACGATGTCAAATAGGCGTAGGTGTTGTCCAAGCCCTGGATGACGCGGTTGACAGCTCTCTGAAAGGTGGCTGGGGCATTGCAGAGTCCAAAGGGAAGGCGATTGTACCTGAAAAGCCCGAACGGGGTTATAAAGGCAGACAGTACCTTAGCTCGCTCCGTTAAACACCTGGTAGTAGCCCTTGAGTAAGTCTACCTGAGACAGGTAGCGGGCATTACCAATGGCATCAATATGTCGTCTATCCTGGGTATTGGGTAGGCGTCCTTCACTGTGACCGGTTCAACTTCCTATAATCCGTGCACAGACGGATTTTGCCGTGAGGTTTGGGTACCAGGATGCATGGTGAGGCCCAAGGGGACTCACAGGGGGTAGCCAGTCCATGGTCCAAGAGATACTGTACCTCAGCCCGCATGACTTCCGTTTTGCTAGGGCTGATTCGGTAGAACGGTTGGCGAATCGGCTGGGTGTCAGGTAGCAGTTGGATGTCGTGCGAGTCACAGTACACTCTTGGGGATCATCTCGAAACAACTCTGATGTTCTCTGATGAGTTTGATGAGTGAAGCACTATTATCGTCCTGAAAATGATTGTGAAGGTCAGTAAGGATTTCCGAATTAGAAAGCGCTGTCTCAGTGTCAGTGCTTTCGGAAGGAGAAGCAGGGAAGGTCTCACTGTGGCTGTATGGACCTGTAAATGAGGTGAAATTGGTTAACACAGTGGGAGGAACCCCATGGTAGGGCTTGAGTAGATTGATGTGGCACAGCTGGGTCTTCCGCCGCCTATCGGGGGTCTCGAGAACGTAGTTGAAGTTGTTCCGGCACTCCTTAACACGGTAGGGTCCTGAGAACCTGTTCTGTAAAGGAGAACCTGGGATAGGGAAATAGGCAAGCACTAAGTCTCCTGGTTTAAACTTCCTTACTTTACAGTGCTGGTCGTAACGAGTCTTCATCCTCTCCTGGGCTTCTGTAGGTTGTTGCTGGCAAAGGAATGGACCCTCTCTAGAATGTGTCGGAGGTTTTGAAGATACTGGGGCACATTCTGATGCTCACTGATGGTGGCATCACGTAGAGAATCCTTGAA
>WNGS01035176.1:0-10202 GCA_020271785.1 Procambarus virginalis | reverse complement strand
TCCCAAGGAACAGGAAACGGGCAGAAAATGCCAGAAAAGCAAAGAAACGACAACAGGAGAATAAAACCCCTGAAAAATGTGAAAACTCACCCAAGAAGCTCGCTCGCACATCCAGATGGATGCAAAAAACCGCAACGCCGGGAAACCGACAGACGAAAATGGCCGCCAGAACAAGAGGGCTGTGACCGACGCTAAAGATACGAAAACACGCCAGCAAAAGTGGGAAGCAAGCAGACTGGATTGGCAAAAAATGCCGCCCAAAAGCAGAAAACCCAGGCAGGGGCAAACCGCCCCAGAACTGCTAGCAAGCATCCCCCACAGCCCCGGGAACCAGCAACAGAGCCCCGGGGCAGAGCTGTCCTCCAAGCCCTCCACCCTTAAAGAAAAGGAAGAGTCCATGGCAAAGGCAGCAAGAAAGGGCCGCTGGTAAGACCCAGAAGCCTTGGCAGGAGGAATAGGCTCGAAAACCTCCGTCCCCCAACCCCAACAGGGCAACCCCCGAAAACCGCCCGAGTCTCGGCCCCAACGAAACCTCACCCCGCCCCCGAAACCCACAGACGGTCCGGAGCCGGGAACAGGGAGGGAAAGGGGCGAACAGCACCTAACCAAAACGGGGCGGCCTCGGGGCATCCTAGTGGAAACCAACCTAGCATGTTGTAGCAACCTAACCTAGCTTGCAACACGGATGCCGCCTGTACTCTGAACAGTAATAACATCAGGAGAGTACTGGAGAACAAGCAGAGAATTTCTCTCGCAAGACTCCGGGTCAAGGTGTCAGTGACCCAACAGGCAGCATGACGGAGGTAAAAGTGGCGACTGTCACCCAGAGACAAGGGCACAGCAACCAACGATCCTGTACAAGACGGGTTGGAACCCGGAAGACACATTTAATGGTCCACCGACATTCAGTACCTTCCTCCCTTGGGTAAAAGTGACCATGTCTTTTTGGGAATAAAGTATGTGATGCGATATAATCTGGAAGAAAATATGACAGTCGATGCAATTGAAAAACCTGACTTTAGGAGAGGACATTATGGCAACCTTAGGAAATTTTTTAGTGAGTATAATTGGACAGACTTGTTGCTAGGCAAGGAAGTAAATGAGATGTATGTCAAGTTTTGTGAAATATATGATAAAATATGATAAAAAAAAAAGATATACACAAAATTTTTTATACCAGAACAGAGAAGCAGAACTAGGAAACAGGATTGGTTTAACAGAAAGTGCGAGAGGGCCAAAGACCAAAAGACACAAAAATGGAATCAATACAGGAAGAAGCCAAACCCCCAAACATACCAGCGATACAAAGATGCGAGAAACAACTACACGGCAGTGAGGAGAGAGGCAGAAAGAAATTTTGAAAAAGGGATTGCAGACAAATGTAAAACAGAACCAGGTCTATTCTATAAATTCATAAACAACAAATTGCAGGTAAAGGATAATATTCAGAGGTTGAAAATGGGAAATAGATTCACGGAAAATGAAAAGGAAATGTGTGAAACATTAAACGAAAAGTTCCAAAGTGTGTTTGTACAAAATGAAATCTTCAGGGAACCAGATACAATAAGAATTCCAGAGAACAACATAGAGCACATAGAGGTGTCTAGAGACGAAGTGGAAAAAATGCTCAAGGAGCTAAATAAGAACAAAGCAGTTGGTCCAGATGGAGTTTCACCATGGGTTCTGAGAGAATGTGCACCTGAGCTCAGCATTCCTCTTCAACTGATTTTCAGGCATCCCTGTTTACAGGAGTTGTAGCTGATGTGTGGAAAAAGGCTAACATAGTTCCAATCTACAAAAGTGGAAGCAGGGAAGACCCCCTTAATTATAGACCGGTATCATTGACAAGTGTAATAGTCAAAATATTGGAAAAAATAATTAAAACTAAATGGGTAGAACACCTGGAGAGAAATGATATAATATCAGACAGACAGTATGGTTTTCGATCTGGAAGATCCTGTGTATCGAATTTACTCAGTTTCTATGATCGAGCAACAGAGATATTACAGGAAAGAGATGGTTGGGTTGACTGCATCTATCTGGACCTAAAAAAGGCTTTCGACAGAGTTCCACATAAGAGGTTGTTCTGGAAACTGGAAAATATTGGAGGAGTGACAGGTAAGCTTCTAACATGGATGAAAAACTTTCTGACTGATAGAAAAATGAGGGCAGTGATCAGAGGCAATGTATCGGACTGGAGAAATGTCACAAGTGGAGTACCACAGGGTTCAGTTCTTGCACCAGTGATGTTTATTGTCTACATAAATGATCTACCAGTTGGTATACAGAATTATATGAACATGTTTGCTGATGATGCTAAGATAATAGGAAGGATAAGAAACTTAGATGATTGTCATGCCCTTCAAGAAGACCTGGACAAAATAAGTACATGGAGCACCACTTGGCAAATGGAATTTAATGTTAATAAATGCCATGTTATGGAATGTGGAATAGGAGAACATAGACCCCACACAACCTATATATTATGTGAGAAATCTTTAAAGAATTCTGATAAAGAAAGAGATCTAGGGGTGGTTCTAGATAGAAAACTATCACCTGAGGACCACATAAAGAATATTGTGCAAGGAGCCTATGCCACGCTTTCTAACTTCAGAATTGCTTTTAACCCTCAAACCGCTAGGGGCCCAAATGGAATTCACACCCACAGGCGCAACAAAAAAAAAAATCCAAAAAATTCTTTCGTCTTATAGAATTGTTTATTTTTGTTCCCTGATCACGGAAAAATAACAAAAAAATCGTAGGTAGCATATTTTAGCCGCAGTAGGGTAGGGAAGTGTGGCAAAAAAGGGGCGTTGGCAGAGCCTTCGCCAGACGAGGTCTACTCCGCCCGAGCTGTCAGACGGCAGTTGCCACAAATATATTATTTCCTAATTATTTCAATGTCTCTGATTGATTTTTTCTTAGTTTTTTTGCAGTAATATTATTCCATACAGTGAATTGTGGTATATTTATATTATAAAATGTGTGAACCATCGCTGTACTCAAAATTATGGTGTGCATATAAGTGATTCAATTATTATGTTCATAAAACAATAAACAAATAGTTTTGCTGTTGTTACACTATATACACAGGTTATATATAAGTATCTGCATGTTTTGTTCACCATAACGAACTACTAAGTTGGTCTTGTGAGTCAAAAAGCAACGAGGAGTGGCCGCCACACACCAGCGAGCCACTCACTGCCACGCCCTCCCTCAACACCACCTCACTCACCCTCATTTACCTCCCACAATACTGTTTTTGCATTTATTCACTATACACAGACGTTATATATACGTATTTACATGTTTTGTTCACCATAACTGTACATCTAAGCTTGTATGGTGAGTAAACGCACAAAGACGTAGCTACTCCACAGTCAGCTGATCGGCGGCCACCCTCAAGGCCACACGCACTAATATTTCTCCTCCAACAATATTGGTTGTGGTGTTATTATGCTATATACACACATTATATATAAGTATCTACCTGTTTTATTCACCATACTTGTACAAATAAGCTGGTATGGTGCCCAAAGACCCTTTGTGGTCACAGTAAACAACACGATAATTCCTGCAGACGACGCTCCTCTCACCAAAATGGCGGCTCCCAACCTACTCCTCTCGCTGTTATCTCACACTATACACACGTTATATGTAAGTATCTACATTTGTGTTCACCATAGCGAACCACTAAGCTGGTATGGTGAGTGCAGTCAATAAATGGTGGCCACACACAGTCAGAAGACAACGCCACAATCCTCCCTCCACAGCCGTACTCCTCCCTCCATCGAGCACAGCGCTAAATATCTCCACAATCAAGCTGTTATCAGAATCCTGGTCAGTTTTATCAAATTCAGGGGGCTTCAGTAATACTATCACTGCTAAATAATAGCAGTATCACTTATATTTTGGCATTTGTAGGCGATGCTGTGGTCACAAGCTGAACAGCGGTGCTGTGAGCTCGTGCTGCGTGCGCCAGCCTTGGTGGCTGGCACAATACTGACGCTCTCACTCTCAAGAATGTTGGGCTGGATTTTTTTTCTAGGTGGGATCTGGCAACTATCAGTCGTGGCTGTACTATAGCTGCCCCTATCCCAGGCGGGGTGTTTAAATTATAGCGCTAGACACGAAATCATATATAAATGATGTGCGCGATTCGGTTTTGTCACTGATATCATTTATATATGATATGCGCGGTTTGAGGGTTAAATACATGGATGGCGATATACTAAAGAAATTGTTCATGACTTTGTTAGGCCAAAGCTAGAATATGCAGCGGTTGTTTGGTGCCCATATCTTAAGAAGCACATCAACAAACTGGAAAAGGTGCAAAGACATGCTACTAAGTGACTCCCAGAACTGAAGGGCAAGAGCTACGAGGAAGGTTAGAAGCATTAAATATGCCAAAACTAGAAGACAGAAGAAAAAGAGGTGATATGATCACTACATACAAAATAGTAACAGGAATTGATAAAATCGATAGGGAAGATTTCCTGAGACCTGGAACTTTAAGAACAAGAGGTCATAGATTAGATAATAGACTAGCTAAACACAGATGCCAAAGAAATATAAGAAAATTCACTTTCGCAAACAGAGTGGTAGACGGTTGGAAAAGTTAGGGGAGAAGGTGGTGGAGGCCAGACCGTCAGTAGTTTCAAAGCATTACATGACAAAGAGTGCTGGGAAGACGGGACACACGAGCGTAGCTCTCATCCTGTAACTACATTTAGGTAATTACACTTAGGTAATTACCGAGCCCAGACAGGGGTTTCCAGGACCCGTAGGCTGACTGCTACAGGAAGCCCGGGCAAGGTGTGCTAAAACGGTTAAGAAACCCAAAATAACAAGAGGGTAGAGGACATCACTGAAAACCCCTGAGACGTGTGCAATCACGGGGGCTAGCAGAGGGCCGCCAACACTACCAGTGGAACTATAGCCACACTAAGCAGACCCCCACCAGGCAAGAAAAAAAAAAACGCAAAAGTACACTGTCTCCAGAGGCAACAGGAACCGGCCGCCGCTTAGGTGGCAGGCTGTGCAACACCTTGACGCCCTAACCAGCACAATACCAATCCCTACCCAGGGCCAAACAAGGGCCCAAGGGCGAGGCAAATGCCGAGCAGCAAGAACCTCTACAGGAATGTTCCCGAAGCCCCAGGGAAGATAACCTGTTATGCAAGGGCAGTACTCACAGGGCGCTTAGGGAAGTCAGCCACTAAGCGCATTGTGGGGGTTTTCCCTTTTTTGCTGTCACGACTGCAATGCGTACGTCGCCAATGTACATGTGGCAGACGCTTCACGAAGCAGTCGGAATTAGCAGAATAGAAAATACGAGAGCAACCGTACAGGGCCTGGGAGCAAGGTCGAGTTAGAGTCCTTGTGGGTCTCTTCTCAGACTAGCCTCACCTGGTCCTGCTCCACGTTGGTCGTTGGAATCTCCTCAATGATATAACACTTTAAGGGACTCCTAGGGTCCTCATCAAATTTATAGTTTAGTGACTTACAGGCAACTCGGTGTTGAAGACACTTAGAGCTGAAGGCTTGAGTAATATTGGCAGTATTCAGAAGTGGTTCAACGCAACACCGCATAAAGCTTAACAGTAGTTTATTTACTAACTTAACCACTAATACACAGGGTGCTTGATTTACTTTGATTGGCGTCAGCAAAGCTATGGTTGCATTAGCGAGACTCTTGACGTCTGGCTAATCGACTCGTATCCACTCGTGGAGAAACACCTAACTTAACACAGTTGACAGCCAATCACTAACACGGCAACCTAACTGCCAGTATGCAAAGGGATCACAAGAGTTCCAACCGGATACTCGGTAATGATGATATGCAATAAACACAAAGGCACTGTCAATGGGACAGGCAATAACATGCACAATAATAATCACACAATACTAAATGTGTGGTGTATGTGAAGCTCACATTCACAGACGAATGAAATGCCGTGATACCACACAGATAAACACGCATTCACCGTCGATTCACCTATAACCTGCGACAGGTATAAGAAGGTGAGAACTGTGGTTGATCCCTCAGGTCAACACAGACACAATAAACAATGACAAGATCTTGTACTTACAGATAAGGTACCTTTCCTTACGCACTCACTCAGACTCGTTTATACAAGCACTGGTAGGTGGCCTGATAGCTGGTTTCGCTCGTAGACACGGAGGGTACTCGCAGTATCTTGAGATGATTTCGTGAGTAGGGCGTGCTGTATGCTTAACAGACAGACACACGCGCACACACTGGCACTGATGGTGCGTGAGGTGGTGACGTCACGTAGGAGCTAGGGCGGCGGCGGGCGCTCGAGGTACTGAGGTACACGCTCAGGATGAGTGGCGGTACCATGCACTACACTGTACACTGTGGTAATGTCACACACAGATTACTTAGGCGGCGGCACTGCCTTAGTTCACTCTAGGTCACTCACGACGATCTTTGTCACCAGGGGTTACCTGATACCAGTCTGTTTCGCTCTGGAGATTTGTCACTTTAGGCTTCTAAACCATATGTTCGCACTCGTGATTCTGGCGAGTGTGTGGTATATCGCAAAGACGCTGAGTTAACTTGACGGTGAGGGTTAGACGGTGTTCAGTCTATTGGCCGGTAGAACAGAACACGTCCACTTTGCAAGAGATCCCTCACAAGAATGAATCTTGCCTGAAGCTCCGGGCGTCTCGTGGGCACACACAAAAGAGTTACAATTGACCAATAGCATTGCAGCAAATGAGCGGGAACCAATCATATTAGCTCGTTCGATGAGCAATAGCAGGAGTGACGTCATGAACACGTCATAGCTGTTATTCAACATCGCGCCGGTTGACCCCCAGAGGTCAGACGCTGCTGGCGTCTCCCCTCGGTCCCACGCGGGCACCAGCCATGTACTCACTGACCCTTGGTGGTCAGTATGCTTAACTCCCTTGTATCTACTTCCTGCCTGGACATACGGCGGCCTACGTATTACGAAAGTATTCCTGGTTAAATGGGCATTCTGGAGATACCCAACATGCCAGAAAACTATCCAGGATTAAGAGAGATAGGCTTTGTGCACGAAGATCTGTGCACTGCAATGCCATTCAAGTCAGCTGTGGGAGCATCTTGGGAGACATACTCCCACATAATCACAGCACCAACATGGATTCAGGGATGGCAGGTCCTGCCTCACAGGGTTACTTGAATTCTACGACCAGGCAACAAAAATAAGGCAAGAAAGAGAAGGGTGGGCAGACTGCATATTTTTGGATTGTCAGAAAGCCTTTGATACAGTGCCACACAAGAGGCTAGTGAAAAAGCTCGAGATGCAGGCTGGAGTGAAAGGGAAGGTACTCCGTTGGATACAGGAGTACAAAAGCAACAGGAGACAAAGAGTCAGTGTGAGGGGTGAGGTCTCAGATTGGCGAGACGTTACGAGTGGAGTCCCGCAGGGGTCAGTCCTTGGACCTATACTGTTTCTGATATATGTAAATGATCTCCCAGAGGGTATAGAATCGTTTCTCTCAATGTTTGCCGATGATGCAAAAATTATGAGGAGGATTGAAACTGAGGACGATAGTAGGAGGCTACAAGACGACCTAGACAGACTGAGTGAATGGTCCAACAAATGGCTGTTGAAGTTCAACCCGAGTAAATGCAAAGTAATGAAACTAGGCAGTGGAAACAGGCCAGACACAGGATACAGAATAGGAGATGAAGTACTTAATGAAACGGACAGAGAGAAAGATCTAGGAGTTGATATCACACCAAACCTGTCTCCTGAAGCCCACATAAAAAGGATAACATCTGCGGCATATGCGAGGCTGGCTAACATCAGAACAGCGTTCAGGAACCTGTGTAAGGAATCATTCAGAATCTTGTACACCACATATGTAAGACCAATCCTGGAGTATGCAGCCCCAGCATGGAGCCCGTACCTTGTCAAGCACAAGACGAAGCTGGAAAAAGTCCAAAGGTATGCCACTAGACTAGTCCCAGAACTAAGAGGCATGAGTTACGAGGAAAGGCTGCGGGAAATGCACCTTACGACACTGGAAGACAGAAGAGTAAGGGGAGATATGATCACAACCTACAAAATCCTCAGAGGAATCGACCGGGTAGACAAGGACAAACTATTCAACACTGGGGGGACGCGAACAAGGGGACACAGGTGGAAACTGAGTACCCACATGAGCCACAGAGACGTTAGAAGGAACTTTTTGTGTCAGAGTAGTTAACGGATGGAATGCATTAGGCAGTGATGTGGTGGAGGCTGACTCCATACACAGTTTCAAGTGTAGATATGATAGAGCCCAGTAGGCTCAGGAACCTGTACACCAGTTGATTGACAGTTGAGAGGCGGGACCAAAGAGCCAAAGCTCAACCCCCGCAAGCACAAATAGGTGAGTACAAATAGGTGAGTACACACACACACACACACACACACACACACACACACACACACACACATATGGAGAGATAAATTGGGAAACAAGGAATCCCCATGGCAGGGAGGAAATGTGGGGAGCGAAGTTAGTAGACGTTATAGATAGGAATTTCTTAACGCAACATGTGAAGGAAAACACAAGGAAAGAGGAGGGATACGCCGAGCCTATTAGACCTAATTTTCACCCAGAATGTGGAAGACATCGAGAATTTGGAACATGAAATACCACTAGGAGCCAGTGACCATTGTGTCCTAGTCTTTGACTACATGATGGAACTCAAAATTGAGACCAAAAGACAAGAGGTCTGCATAAGGAGAGTTGATTACAGGAAAGGGGACTACAGAAGGATAAGGGACTACCTGGGAGTAGTGCAGTGGGAGGAAGAAATTAGAGGAAAAACCGTGCAGGATATGATGAACCTAATCATATGAAAATGCAAGGAGGCCGAGGAAAGATTTATCCCAACAGTAAAGAAAAAAAAGCAGGAGGGAATATAATACACATGGTTTAATAGACAATGTCAGGAAGCAAAAATGAGACGTAGGAGGGAGTGGTGGAAGTACAGAAGACAAAGGACAGAGTACAACAGAATTAAATGTAACAGAGCTAGGAACGATTACATTAACATAAGACGAACATCGGAAAGAAATTGAGAATGATAGTGCAATTAAAGCGAGAAAGCAACTTAAATTACTACACAGCCATATAAGAAGGAAGATGTCGGTAAACGACCAAGTGACAAGACTGAGGAAAACAGCAGGGGCATATACAGAAAGTGACAAGGAAATCTGCGAAGTACTGAATGCCAGTTTCCATGGAGTGTTCACAACCGAGCCTGAGCGGCTCCCATTGTAAAAAGATATTACCCTAGACGAAAGACTATCAGATATAGAGGTGACAGCAGAGGAGATAATGAAACAGTTGACAACACTGGATGCAACTAAAGCGGTTGGACCAGACAAAGTATCACCTTGCTGGACCCCATGGGCGGAGTCATGCGGCTCCAGCATGGAGTCCATATCTAGTCAAGCATAGGACTAAACTGGAAAAGGTACAAAAGTTTGCCATCAGACTAGTACCCGAACTAAGGGGTATGAGCTATGAGGAGAGACTACGGGAATTAAACCTCACGTCACTGGGAGACAGAAGAGTTAGGGAGGACATAATCACCACATACAAGATTCTCAGAGGAATTGATAGGGTAGATAAAGACAGACTATTAACACAAGGGGCACACGCTCTAGGGGACACAGGGTGAAATTGAGTGCCCAAATTAGCCTTAGAGACATTAGAAAGATTTTTTTATTGTCAGAGTAGTAGACAAATGGAATGCATTAGGAAGTGATGTAGTGGAGGCTGACTCCATAAACAGTTCAAGTGAAGATATGATAGAGCCCAATAGGCTCAGGAACCTGTACACTAGTTGATTAACAGTTGAGAAGCGGGACCAAAGAGCCAGAGTTCAACTCCCGCAAGCACAACTAGGTAAGTATAACTAGGTAAGTACACGCACATCACCAGGAAGCAGCCCGTAGCAGCTGTCTAACTCGCTGGTACCTATTTACTGCTAGGTGAACAGGGGTATTAGGGTGAAAGAAACTCTGCCCATTTGTTTCTGTCATCACCGGGATCGAACCGGACCCTAGGAATATAGAGTCCAGAGCGCTGTCCACTCAGCTATCAGGCCCATGTGTGTGTGTACTCACCTAGTTGTGCTTGCGGGTGTGTGTGTGGCTCTTGGTCCCGCCATCCTGTGTGTGTGGTGT
>WNGS01035174.1:0-16440 GCA_020271785.1 Procambarus virginalis | reverse complement strand
GCAGGAAGTCGGCCACCACCTGCGCGGCCGGCCTTGGCCCGCGCGTCGACGGAGGATGGCCAGGAAGTGCGTGTTGCCCCCCGTGCCGGCGCGGGGAACTGCCAGCTCCTGCACGCTGGCCGGCAACGCCTGCCGGGCGATGTGGTTGGCCGACTCGTTGGGGTGAAGGTCAGGGCTGATGGACCAACTTCGCCCGTCAGCCAGCATCTGGGGCATCCCCGCCGTGCTGGCCGGGAACTGCTTGCCCCTGCGCGCCACAGGTGCGGGTGCAGCGCATCCAGCGCCCGCACAGCGGACGCCGTCACCTCGAGCGAACACCGCTCGCGGGTAGGGCTGGGCAGTGCCGGCGCGGTCGGCCACCAGACTCCATCCACACCTGCTTGACGAAGGTCGGTGCCCGTGAGTGCAAAACTGCGGAGCGGGCCTATGGGGTAGGTGAACGCGCCCCGGGTTGCGCCGCACATCCAGTCGAGTGAGCTCGGCCACCGACTGGGGCGGCTGATGCGGGCAGGCCCGGGTGGCTGTCGGCACAAGAAGGGTGAGGCTGTGCCATGCCCCAGGGCGCCTCAGGCCGATCCACCGGACTCGGAGAATGTCCACCCCGGCGTGGTGGGCTTGCCCACGCCGTGTCCACGGTAGCGGTTGGCTTGGGCAGCTGCTCCGGCGAAGGGCCCGAACAAGCCGGCCCCTCGCGCTGGAAGGCTGTCGGAAGTTTCTCACCGCGTGATCCCACACGTAGGATCCGGCCCGACCCGTCGCTGCGAGCCCGGCGGGCTCTTCACGGCGCGCACGCCGGCCGCACCATCCTCCACGGTGTCGGTCCAGCTTCACGTGCCTGCAGCTGGATGCCGTTAGGCCGCCTGCACCTCGGCGGGTGGGGGTGGGTGCGGCCCACTGCAGTAGGCGTTGATGCGCTCGTCTGTACCGCCCCAGGCGTTGAAGTACACCGTCTTGCCCGCGGGCAGCGGCGGCCACGGTGCCGGGCCAGGTGCGGTGGCCTGCGCGCCGTACGACGCCAAGGGGGCCAAATGACCAGCCAGCTCAGCGGCTGCACGGCGGTTGGGTTTCATGGAGGGTCATCGGCTGCCCTTATGTTCAGCAGCCACGAGTAGCCGCGACCGCTGTCCAGCCAGGACATCGGGCCGACCCACCGCCCCGGCCCCCATCGCAGCACGCGCCATCAGCAGGCTGTCCCCCAAGAAGACGTGCTGGTTCAGCGCCGCCGGGGCGATCTCCCGACAGGCTGATCACGGCCCACGATGTTGACGACCGAACGGCCCAGCGCCGCGAACCCCCCCCATCCCCAGCAGCAGCAGCACGGCAGCAGCAGCTCACCGCCGGTGCCCAGCAGCGCCGCCACGTCGGGCGGCAGCAGCGGCACGTGTATTCGTCGGCGAACAACGCCAGCGTGGTGTCCCAGTCGCGCAGCTTGGTCAGGCCTGCCAGGAAGAAGGCCGGTCTGCCACGGTGAGCCGCGCCGCCAACAGGGCCAGCGGCTGCAGCGAGTCCAGCCCGGCCACCAGGCGCCGGCCGCGTTGCGCCATCTGGCGCGGAAGGGTGTCGTTCATGAAGGGGTTCCCGTGTTGGGCAACACGGCGGCCAGGCCACCGCGTTGCAGGCGTCGATGAGCCACGGCTCGAAGGCAACGCTTCGTCGGTGGCGGTCAGTGCGTCGCCCAGGCTCGCTGCCTTGCAGCACCTGGGCCTCGAAAGTCGCGGTCGCGGCGTCGATGCGCTCGACCACAGCTGCGCATGCCCCGGCGGCGCACGCGCACGGGCCATCGGCGCGGCCCTCGGCAAAGGCCTGCGCACGGGCGCGAGAAGCGGTCGGGGCCTTCGATCGCGGTGGGCGCCCAGATGGCGTGCACGGGGTGCGGCTGTAGGCAGCACCGCATGCCCGGCGCGCGCGGGCGCAGCCGCAGGCCGGGCAGTTCGGGCCCGGCCAGCAAAGCCAGGCCCTCGACGTCCGCCTCGTCGTCAGCCGCCTGGTCGGCCAGGTGCACGGCCCCAATACCAGCCGCGCCAGCATCGGCCAGATAGGGCTCGGAGGCCAGCTGCTCCGAGCCGCGATGAACCCGGGAGCCACTCGCCACCCCAGGTGGCCACGTCGCCGTGCCGCGGGGGGTGGGTGCCTGCCACAGCGCGCGCGCGCAGGGCCCAGCGAACGAGTCGTCGCCCAGCAGGGCTGCACCGTGGGGTAGGCCGCAGGCCAGCGCGCGCTCGGCCAGCGCGCCGGCATTGGCGGCGGTAGGCCTACGCAGCCCGCGGGCGCTTGAGCGGCCGGCGTGTCGCGCAGAGCCAGCCTTCCACCACGCCCGGGCGGGGCGTCGCCCAGCATAGGCGCGCAGCAGCTCTGCTGGCGCAGGGCCTCACGCTGCCAGGTCGGCGTCGGTCATGCCCGGCACCTCGGCCAACGGCTCGCGCGATGCGGCCACCACCAGCGCCTCGGCGCGCGCGCCGGCCTCGTCCACCAGCACGGCCCATTCGGGCAGCGCCGTGTCCCATATCCAGCAGCGTGGGGCGCGGGCCCAGGCGCTGCACGGCGTGGCGAAACACCTGCCACACCGGCGGGTGCACCCGGCTGCCGTGGTCGTCGATGACCAGGTCGCCTCCCATCGGCGTAGCCCGCGAGATGGATCTCGCCCACGGCCGCGGCATCCAGCCGGTCGAGCCCAGCGGCAGGCAGCCTGCACCGCACGCGGCTTCGTCACGCTGCAGGTCGTTCAGCGCGTTGACCACCAGGTTGTTCACGTCCAGCATGCACGCCGCAGCCGGTGGCGGCGCACACAGCTCGTTGAAGAAGTCGGGCTCGGCCAGTGGCCCGTCGGCCAGGGCAGAATAGGCCGGAAAGGTTCTCCACCAGCAGCGGGCGGCGCAGCTGTCCCTGCACCCGTGACACGTTGGCCGCCAGTGATGGACAGCGAGGCCTCGGGTAAGGCCAGCGGCAGCAGGTCGCTGCCGTGCACCACCGGGCCCGCCGTGCTGGCGAGGCGCACGGGCAAATAGGCCCGCGTGGTCGCTCACGCGCACCGGGTCGATGCGCTGCCCCAGCCGGGCCAGGTCGGTCGAGGGTGCCAGTCGTCCAGCCCCGCCGCCGACGCCCAGCGCCAGGCCCACGCCGTGCAGGCTGACGGTGCCCAGCGCTCGCGGGCTGCATGCAGCACCTGCAGCGCGGCACCGCCATCGGCGAAGAAGTGCTCCGAGTGCACCTCGACGAACGCGGCTGCCGCCTGCGGCTCCGGCAGGCCCAGCGCCGTCGCGTAGTGCGGCTGGCGCAGGCCGGACGCCGGTGTGCACGAACGCGGGCCATGGCGCAGGTCTCGGTGGGTCCGGCGCAGCAGGCACCGCTTACTTCGTTGGCCTTGGCCGTGGCTTCGTCGGCCGTCATGCCTGTTCATGCTCTTGCATAGGTGCCCTTGGCCACGTACTTCACTCGCCGGGGTCGTTGTCCCACCTTGGACTGGCCGGCGCACGAGTGCGTGCCAGCCAGGTTGGCGCAGTCATTGGAGCCGGCCTTGGCGATGCCGTAGCACTTTTCCTTGCCCTTGTTCCCTGGGCGGCGGCGGTGCCCACCAGCCCCAGGGCCAGAGCGGAAGCCAGGGCGGAAGACAGGACGAGACGGTGATTCATGGTTCAGGACTCCGTGAGGTTGAAGGGTGCCGAAGGCAGCGCGGCTGCCACCCGACGGGCGAATGGTCGGGCAATGCGGATCATTCCTTACACTGCGCCGCGTGCAAGCAACCCCCCGCCCTTGATGAACGACTTCGCCCACCAGGTGGAGGCCCTGCGCACGCCAATTGCTGCGCTTCTTGCCCGCACCCAGCTGCGCAACGATGCCTGGGCCGAGGACGCGGGTGTCCGAGACGCTGCTGGCGGCGCCTGGAGAAGCCGCAGTCGTTTGCCGGCGCCTCGCAGCTCAAGACCTGGCTCGTGGGCATCCTCAAGCACAAGGTGGTGGACCAGCTTGCGCCGCCACACGCGCGAGGCCACGGTGCTGAAGCGCGGACGACGACGCCGACCTGGACGAGCAGCTGTTCAGGGCCGACGGCACTGGCGCGAAGCGCCCAAGGAGTGGGGCGACCCCGAGCACGACCTGCGTCAGCGCCATTCTTCGACGTGCTGGAGGCCTGCTGTGAACCACCTGCCGGCCACCCAGGGGCGCGTGTTCATGATGCGCGAGTGGCTGCGAGCTCGACACCGACGAGATCTGTAAGGAGCTGGCGATCACGTCGACCAACCTGTGGGTGCTGCTGCACCGCGCCCGGCTGCGCCTGCGGGAATGCCTGCAGAACAGCTGGTTCGATGCCCGGACGGCCTGACCACGATGAAGCTGCGACGAACTTGCAAGGACGTGACCCGCCTGGTGCTGGAAAGGCAGGACCGCGAGCTGGCCCTGGGTGAGCGCGTGAGCGTGCGGCTGCACATGTGGGCCTGCCGAACCTGCCCCACCTTCGAGCGGCAGGCTCTGTTCATGCAGCAGGCAATGCAGCGCTGGCGGCGCGACGGCGAGGGCGGGGCCTGAGAGTGTGAGAGGCTGGCGCATTGCAAGGCGGCCGGCCTTGCGGGCGTGGCTGCGGTGGACGCAGTCATTCGCGCGTCGTGGTGCAGGTGAACACCTTCGGGTCCTTCCGGTCCTTGAAGAAGTTCGGATGCGGCGAGCAACTGCCGATGAACTCCCGGTCGGCCGGCACGTCCGGGCACCGCACTCGCCCATCCACGATGCGCGGGCCAGCAGCCGGTCCGAGCGCGGCGCAGTGACCCGGCACCTGGGACACCTCGAAGCCACCGTAGCCGTGGAGGATGGTCGGGTTGCGGCCGTCGAGCGCGAGGTTCTCGCGCATCACCACGAGATACGACACGCGGGTGTCGAACGTCGGCGCGGCCTCGAGCAGCGGACGGGTGATCTCGACCTGCGCCTTCACCCACTCCAGCGGCTTCTGCCCGGTGACCTCCTCGAGCCAGAGGTAAGGGTCCTCCTGCGCCGATGCCGTCAGGCACAGCAGCAAGGTGGCCAGCGCTGCGATCTTCTTCATGTTCTGAAGGCTCCCTTAGGCCCGGCTTGACGGGGCCCGCAGCAGCCACCCCTGGCGCTGCGGGCCGGGCTCATCGCCCCAGGCCCCATCTGCTTGCCCACCTCGGTGTACACCTTCGCGCGCTCGCGCATGAAGGCGTCCATCTGCTCGGGGCCCACGTTTCACCAGCTCGAAGCCGCTCTTGAAGGCCAGTTCCTTCATCTCGGGGTCGTTGTTCAGCGCGGCCCACAGGTCGGCCAGGCGCTTGCGGGCCTCGGGCGGGGTGTTCTTGGGCACACCGATGCCGCGGAACGCGCCGTCCACCCAGTCCACGCCCAGTTCCTTGAAGGTGGGCACGTCGGGCAGCAGCGGGTGGCGCTTGTCCATCGCCACCGCCAGCGCGCGCACCTTGCCCTTGTTGTTGATGGCAAAGGCGGTGTAGCTCATCGCGCCGTCACATGGGCGCCGAGCACGGCCATGGTCATGTCGCCCGTCCCCTTGTAGGGCACGTAGTTGGTCTTCACGCCGAAGGCGCTGTTCATGCGCTCGTGCGCGGCGTGGTTGGCCGAGTTCTGGCCCGAGCCCCCCAGGTTCAGCGTGCCCGGCTTGTCCTGGCGGCCTTGATGAAGTCGGCCCAGTTGCGGATGGCGCTCTGCTCGGGCACCACCAGCGCGTCGGGCGTGTAGTGGAACCAGTACACCGGTCGTCACGTCGTCGGTCTTGTACTGCACCTTGCCTTCATCGGCTGCAGCACCATATGCGGCAGGTTGATGCCCACGATGTTCAGCCCATCGGGCGGCAACTGGTTGGCGGTGCTCCACAGCAGCGCGCCGCCGGCGCGGCTTGTACTGGATGACGGTGTCGATGGCACCGCACTCTTCTTCAGCACCACTTGCTGATGCCGCGCCGACAGGTCGCTTTCGCCGCCGGGCGGGAAGGCCTGCCAGTACATCACGTTCTTGTCGGGGCAGGGCTGGGCCAGGGCCAGCGGGGCCGCGATGGCCAGGCCAGGGCTGCGGTGAGGCCGGGAATGCGGGTCATGCTTGTCTCCTTGTCGTTGGGAAGGGTGGGGGTGATCGGATTCAACGCGCGAGATGGCGGCACACCGCGTCAGTGACCTGCACCGTGGTGGCACGGCCGCCCAGGTCGCGCGTGTGCAGGGCCGGGTCGGCCGTCACGGCTTCGATGGCCGCCATCAGCCGCGTGGCAGCCGCATCTTCGCCCAGGTGCTGCAGCAGCATCACGCAAGACCAGAACGTGCCCACGGGGTTGGCCAGGCCCTGGCCCATGATGTCGAAGGCCGAGCCGTGGATCGGCTCGAACATGCTGGGGTAGCGGCGCTCGGGGTCGATGTTGCCGGTGGGGGCGATGCCCAGGCTGCCGGCCAGCGCCGCGGCCAGGTCGCTCAGGATGTCGGCATGCAGGTTGGTGGCCACCACGGTGTCGATGCTGGCCGGGCGGTTGACCATGCGTGCGGTCATCGCGTCCACCAGTTCCTTGTCGGTCTTCACGTCGGGGAACTCACGCGCCACCTGCGCCGCGATCTCGTCCCACATCACCATCGCGTGGCGCTGCGCGTTGCTCTTGGTGACGACGGTCAGCAGCTTGCGCGGCCGGCTCTGCGCCAGCTTGAAGGCAAAGCGCATGATGCGCTCCACGCCGGCACGGGTCATCAGGCTCACGTCGGTGGCCACCTCGATGGGGTGGCCCTGGTGCGCGCGGCCACCGACGCCGGCGTATTCGCCCTCGGAGTTCTCGCGCACGATCACCCAGTCCAGGTCCTGCGGGCCGCAGCGCTTCAGCGGCGCGTCGATGCCAGGCAAGATGCGCGTGGGCCGCACGTTGGCGTACTGGTCGAAGCCCTGGCAGATCTTCAGCCGCAGCCCCACAGCGTGACGTGATCAGGGATCTTGGGTCACCGGCCGACCCGAACAGGATGGCGTCCATGCCGCGCAGCGCGTCCAGCCCGTCGGCCGGCATCATCTCGCCGTGCCGGCGGTACCAGTCACCGCCCCAGCCGAAGTGCTGGAACTCGAACGCAAATCGCCCCGTCGACGCGGCCAGCGCCTGCAGCACCTGGCAGCCCGCGGGCACCACCTCCTGGCCGATGCCGTCCCCGGGGATGGCGGCGATGCGATAGGTCTTCATGTTGGCGGGCTCCTGGTGGCGCGGGCAAAGGGCCGCACTATAGGCATCTGCCGCCCCCGGCTTCATCCGAGGTCAGTCGAGCCGCCCCGCGCCGATGCGCCGGTCGGTCTTCGTGGCCAGCGCCGTCTTCAGCGCCAGCAGCACGCCGCGCTGCTGCTCGGCCAGCGCCAGGCCGGTGCTGCCGCGCGCGGCGGCCTGCTCGGGCAACATGGGCACGTGCACGAAGCCGCCGCGCACGCCGGGGTGCCGCCGCAGGCTGTGCATCAGCCCGTAGAAGACATGGTTTGCAGACGAAGGTGCCGGCGGTCTGCGACACCTCGGCCGGCAGCCCGGCGCGCTGCAGCGCCACGGCCATGGCCTTGATGGGCAGCGTGCTGAAGTAGGCCGCCGGCCCGCCGCGGCGCACCGGTTCGTCGACGGGCTGCCGGCCCGCGTTGTCGGGGATGCGCGCATCGTCGACGTTGATCGCCACCCGCTCCAGGCTGATGGCCGTGCGGCCGGCCTGGCCCAGCGCCAGCACCAAGGCCGGCCGGTGCTGGCGCAGCGCCGCCTGCAGCGTGGGGATGGCTGCGGCAAAGGTGCAGGGCAGCTGCACCGCCTGAACGCGGTGGCCATGCACCCGGCGGCCGTGCAGCGCCTGCGCCACCAGCCACGAGGGGTTGAGCGGGTCGCCGTCGAAAGGCTCGAAGCCGGTGACCAGTGCGACAGGGGCTTGCGGCGTTGGCTTGGGGTCGGTCATGTCACTCCTGCGTCGGCTTCGGGGGCTGGCCCAGCGTCAGCTCCACTGCAAAACCGTCGTGAACCTCCGGCAGATGCAAGCGCCCGTGGTGGGCGCGGGCCACCAGGTCAGCCAGCATCAGGCCCAGGCCCATGCGGCCCTCGTAGGCCTGGGCGTCCAACGCGGCGCCCAGCTGGGCCAGCCGCTCGGGCGGGCAGCCCTGGCCGTTGTCGTGCAGGCGCAGCGTCTGCCTGTCGCCCTGCAGGGCCATGGACAGCGACACCTGCGTGGCACCCGCGCGCACGGCGTTGTCCAGCAAGTTGATGAGCGCCGCGGTCAGCAGGTCGGCGTCGGCCTGCACGGCCGCGCCGGGCGGCACCTGCACGGCCAGGCCCTCGTGCGGCAGCCGGGCCACCAGGGCCGGCAGGTCCACGCGCTGCCATTGCAGCTCGGCCCCGCTGCGAAACAGCGCCAGCAGCGCCGACACCACCCGCGTCAGGCGGCCGGCGGCCTCGCGCACACGCGCCAGGCGAGGCTGCAGCGAGGCCGGGGCCTCACGCTGGGCCACGGCCAGCTGGGTGTCGATGCCCGCCAGCGGCGTGCGCAGTGCATGGGCCGCATGGGCCGAGAAGGCGCGCTCGTTGGCCACCCGCCGTGCCAGGCGCTCGCCCAGGGCGGTGATGGCGCCATGCACCGCCTGCAGCTCCTGGCGGCTGGCCGGCGGCAGCGGCACGGCCGGCGCCAGGGGCTCGTAGCGCACCAGGAGCCCGGACAGGTCGGTCAGCGGCTGCAACTCGCGCTGCACACGGCGCCGCAGCCACAGCGCGCTGATGGCGGCCAGACCGAGCGCAGCCCACACCGAGCTGAGCGCCACCTCGGCCTGCGCCTCGCGTCGTTCGTCGCGGGTCTGGGCCACGTACAGCATGCGCTCGCCGTCGGGCAGGCGCTGGCCGTACAGGCGCCAGCCACTGGCGGCGTCGACATAGCCCGGCGTGGGCAGCGGCAGCCAGGGCTCCAGCGGGGCGCGGGGCGAGCGCAGCAGCACGCTGCCACCCGGGCCCACCAGTTGCCAGGCGAAGTGCTCGTTGCGGGCCAGCGCCGGGTGGACGATGACACCGGCGGCGTGCTCGTGGGCCGCGTCGTCCCTGCCCAGCAGCTCGGCCAGCACCCCGGCCGATGCGGCCAGCGTCTCGTCGAGCAGCTCATCCACCTCTTCGCTCACGGCCAGCCACACCACGGCCGACGCCAGCAGGCCCCATACCAGCGCCAGGCCCACCAGCAGCCGCGTCAGGCGCGAGCGGATCGACGGCACCCTCACGCGGCACCCAGCCGGTAGCCAGGCCGCGCACGGTCTCGATCAGCTCACGGCCCAGCTTGCGCCGCACGCTGGAGACATGCACCTCCAGCGCGTTGCTCTGCACCTCGGCTTCGGCGCCCAGCAGCAGCCGCTCCAGGTCGGCCTTGGGCACGATGCGGCCGGGCCGTCGCACCAGCGCTTCCACCAGCGACCATTCACGCGCCGTCAGCTCCACGCGCTGCCCCGCCACCGTGGCCGTGCGGGCCGCAAGGTCGAGCTCCACGTTGCCGAAGCGCCGCGGCGCCGGCGACGGCGCCCCGCCGCGGCGCTGCAGCGCACGCAGCCGCGCGGCCAGCTCGGCGGGTCCACCGGCTTGACGAGGTAGTCGTCGGCACCGGAATCCAGCCCATGCACGCGGTCGGCCACGCGGTCGCGGGCGGTCAGCATCCAGCTCGGCGTGGTGTCGCCAGCCCGGCGTTGGCGGGCCAGCCAGTCCAGGCCCGAGCCGTCGGGCAGTTGCCAGTCCACCAGCCAGGCGTCGTAGGGCTCGCCAGCCACCGCCTGCAGGTCAAGCAGGCAGGTGAACCAGTCGACCACATGGCCCTCGGCGCGCAGGTAGTCACGCAGGCCTTCGCCCAGGATGGCATCGTCCTCCAGCAGCAGCACCCGCATGGGCGCGATTGTGGCGCCGGCCTTGGCGGGCAGCCGCAAGGCGGCGGGCTGGCTTCAGGCTGGCTTCAGGCGCGGCCGATGCAATCGGCCCTGATGCTGCCCCTGACCCCCTTGAGGGCGCGCCTGCCGGGCCTGCCCGTCGTCGGCGCCCGCCCCTGGCACCGCCTGCCCACCCTGAGCCTGAGCGTCGACGCGCTGCTGCTGTTGCTGTGCGCCTGGTTTGCGCTGGTGCCCAACCGCAGCTTCGTGCAGGCCGCGCTGAAGGGGCGCGAGTGGGGCGACGCCAGCGCCTGGGGCCTGGGGGCGGCCCTGGTCGTGGGCGTGATGGCGCTGCACCTGCTGCTGCTGGCACCAGTGGCCAACCGCTGGACTGTCAAGCCGCTGGCTGCGCTGCTGATCGTGGCGTGCGCCTTCGCGTCGTTCTACATGCAGCACTACGGCGTGTACCTCGACCCGTCGATGATGCGCAACGTGCTGCGCACCGACCCGCACGAAGCCGGCGAGCTGCTGAGCCCGTCGCTGCTGCTGCATCTGTTGCTGCACGGCGTGCTGCCCACGCTGGTGCTGTGGCGGGTGCGGGTGGTGCCGAGGCCCTGGACGCGTGCGCTGGCGTTGCGCCTGGGGCTGGTGGCGGCGGCCGCGGGCGTGCTGGTGGCAGCGCTGCTGTCGGTGTTCCAACCGCTGTCGTCGCTGATGCGCAACCACAAGGAGCTGCGCTACCTGGTCACGCCGGGCAACGTGGTGTGGTCACTGGCGGTGGTGGCCGGTGCCGACGCCAAGGCGCGCAACATGCCACGCCAGCCGATCGGGCTGGACGCCAGGCCCGGCGTCAGCTGGGCCAAGCGCAGCAAACCGCAGCTGCTGGTGCTGGTGGTGGGCGAGACGGCGCGCGCTGCCAACTGGCAGCTGTCGGGCTACGCCCGCGCCACCACGCCGCAGCTGGCCACGCTGCCGGTGGTGAACTTCAAGCACGCGGTGAGCTGTGGCACCAACACCGAGACCTCGGTGCCCTGCCTGTTCGCCCCCGTGGGCCGGCGTGACTACGACGAGGCCGCCATCCGCCACCGCGAATCACTGCTGCATGTGCTGGCGCGCGCCGGCGTGGGCGTGACCTGGCGCGACAACCAGAGCGGCTGCAAGGGCGTGTGCGAGGGCCTGCCCACCCAGACCGTGCAGGACATCAACCCGCCGGCGTGGTGCCAGAACGGGCGCTGCCTGGACGAGGGCCTGCTGCACGGGCTGGACGACATGCTGCGCCAGGCCCGCGGCACGCACGTGCTGGTGCTGCACCAGCTGGGCAACCACGGGCCGTCGTACTTCCGCCGCTACCCGCCGGCCTTCGCGCGCTTCCAACCCGAGTGCCACAACGATGACCTGCGCCGCTGCACGCGGGAGGAGATCGTCAACGCCTACGACAACGCGCTGCTGTACACCGACCATGTGCTCGCGCAGTTGGTGCGGCACCTGCTGGCGCGCGCGGACAGGCTGGACAGCGCGCTGCTGTTCGTGTCCGACCATGGCGAGTCGCTGGGCGAGAACAACCTGTACCTGCACGGCATCCCGTACGCCATCGCGCCCGACGTGCAGAAGCAGGTGCCGATGGTGATGTGGTTCTCGCCCGGCTTCACCACCAGCCGGCCGCTGGACCTGGGTTGCCTGAAGGCCCGCGCGGCCACACCGGCCGCACATGACCACGTCTTTCACACGGTGCTGGGCCTGCTGGACGTGAACACGGCGCTGTACGCACCCGAGTGGGACCTGTCGCGGCCGTGCCGTGCCGCCGGGGGGCCGACGTGAGCGCGATCCTCGACGCCGCCGGCCGGCCGCTGCCCGCCACGCGACACCGCTTCGACGACCTGCACGTCACGCTGGCCGCCCTGGTGGCGCTGCTGCTGTGGGACCTGGCCGGCGTGGACCTGGCGGCCATGCAGCTGGTGGGCACGCCCGGGGCTTTGCCTGGCAGGAGGCGTTCTTCACCACCACCGTGCTGCATCAGGGCGGCCGCGCGCTGGGTTGGGGGGTGCTGGCGGTGCTGGTGGTGAACGTCTGGCGCCCGCTGTGGGCCGGCCCCTCGCGCGCCGAGCGCGTGCGCTGGCTGGCGGTGACGGTGCTGTGCGTGCTGGCGGTGCCGGCGCTCAAGCAGATCAACCACACCAGCTGCCCCTGGGACCTGGCCCAGTTCGGCGGCGTGGCGGCCTATGGCGGCCATTGGCGGCTGGGCGTGGGTGACGGCGGGCCGGGGCGCTGCTTTCCGTCGGGGCACGCCACGGCGGCGTTCGCGTTCTTCAGCGGCTGGTTCGTGCTGCGCCCGCACCGGCCGCAGGTGGCCAGGCGCTGGCTCGCTGCGGTGCTGCTGCTGGGCATGACGCTGGGGCTTGGACAGTTTCTGCGTGGCGCTCACTTCCCCAGCCACACGCTGTGGACCGCCTGGCTGTGCTGGGCCACTTGCGCCGTGCTGCTGCGGCGCCGCCCCGCCGCGGCCTGATCCGCCGGCGGCTTGAACTGGCCGGCTGCCGGCCCGCTTTTCCCGGCCTGGCCTGCTGGCGACGCTGCGTACAGTGGCCGCGGGTCGCGCTCCGGGCGCGAGGGAGAGCCGCGATGCGCGCTGCCAGGCTGATGCAAACGACGATGCGGGCGCTCTGCGCCCTGGCCCTGCTGCCGGCCGCCGCCCAGGCCTTGCCGGGCTGCCAGGACACCCACGCGGTGGACACGGTGGCCGAAGCAGCCTGGGTCAACATCGACCTGGTGCCGGCCCAGGGCACCGGTGGCGTGCGCGACGCGCTGCGCCGTGCGCAGACCGAATACCCCACGCGGCCGGTGCGCATCCGCCTGGCGCCGGGCACCTATGCCGACACGCTGGGCAGCGAGATCTTCGCGCAGGCGCTGTGGCGCAGCGCCGAGGCGCCGCTGTGGCTGCTGGCCACCGACGCGCGGCCCGACGCCACGGTGCTGGGCCACGGCCTGAACCTGCTGGGCGTGTCGCACCTGGCCATCGACGGCGTGACCATCGGCCCGGCGGTGGTTGGCGCCTGGACCGGCCAGCGCCACGCCGACCCGCAGCCGCTGCAGGCGGCCGCGGGCGTGCACGTGGCCGGGGTGGCGCTGGACGCGCGACGCTCGGCGGTGACGGGGGGTGCGCTCGACCTGTCGGTGTACGGCCGCTACCAGGCGTCACACCACGTGCTGGTGCGCCGGGTGACTGTGCAGAACCTGTTCGACCCGCTGGAGCGCGATGGCGAGACCAGCGAAAGCCAGAGCATGGACGGCATGAAGTTCAACCAGGTGCAGGACCTGTGGGTGCTGGACAGCCGGGTGAACCAGACCACCCGCCACGGCATCGACAACGTGGGCGTGCACCGTGCGGCCTTCTGCCGCAACGTCGTCAGCCGCAGCGGCGGCGGGCTGGGCATCGAGGCCAAGGGCGGCTCGGTCGACATCCTGTACGACGGCAACCTGTTCCACCGCGTGCGGCGCGTGGAACTCGGCGGTGAGGACACCGACGCCACCTACTACTTCTCGGCCGACGGTCGCTGGGACTACGAGGCGCTGCGCGTCACCGCACGCAACAACCTGATCGTCGACCCGCGCGAAGCGGCGCTGGAGTTCTCGGGCTGCCAGGACTGCGCTGCCATCAGCAACACGATCTACTACAGCCCCGGCTATGCAGCGCCGCGCGCCGGCGAATCGATCTTCGGCGGCGACGCCATCCGGGTGCACGACAGCCGCATCCTGGGCGCTGCCGACGGCGCCGGCAGCGACTGCCAGACCTGGGACGCCACGCTGCAGGACCACGTCACCGTCGACCCCTGCTGGGGCGTGGGCGCCCGCGCGCCGGCGCCGGTGAACCGCGTGCTGCGCAGCGCCAACCTCACCATCGCCAACAACCTGGTGGTGGCCGCAGCGCCGCTGTTCGGCGAAGGCGGCGGCGCGGTGGTGCCCTGCCCGTTGAACATCGTGGGCGGTGACGCCGTGCCGCAGATGGACGGCAACGCCTGGTACAACGGCGGCCGCCCGCTGCCCACCGAAGGCTGCAGCGCGCGCAACGAAGGCGCCCGCAGCACGGTGCTGACGCGGGTGCCGGTGCCCGCCACCGCGGTGGACGGGGCACGGCTGGAAACGTTGGCCAGCACGAGCCTGTCCGCCTTGCTGCCGGGCGCCGACAGCGTGCTGCGCGGCCTGCCCGCCAGCCCCACTGCCGCCTTGCCCGCGCACGACCACCAGCGCGCCCCGCGCGCTGGCGGCACGGTCAACCTGGGCGCCCTTGCCGGCCGCAGCGCCGACGAAGCCGCCGCCGACCGGCTGATGAACTGGGCCGAGCGCATCCATGGCGCGGTGTTCGGCCCGGCCCAGCCCAGCCAGGTGCTGCAGGGCTACTACCTGCGCCACTACCCGCGCAGCCAGACCTACGTGGGCACGCAGGGCGGCCGGCTGTACGTGCTGGGGCCGTCGTTCGGCCCGGCCGTGGTCGACCTGGGCACGCTGGGTGAGTGGCTGCCGCAGGCGCTGGCCGCCGGGTTCTGACTCGACAGGGCCAGCCACACCCCGTTCAGGGGTGTCGACCCCCTCACAAGTGACGGGCGGGCTCGCCGGATGGACCGACAATCCGGGTGAACCCGCGTGCGGCGCGGGGCCCACCCTAGTCGATGCGAACGCGCCCGTCGATCCCCTTCCTGCTGGACCTGCTGCGCCTGGCCATGCGCAAGCAGGCGTCTGCCGTGTACATCGTGCCGTGGATGCCGCCCACGCTGCGCATCGACGAGCAGTCGGTGCCGCTGTCGTCGGTGAGCTTCTCGCCCGAGCAGTCCACCCTGCTGGTGATGGACATGCTGGACGATGCCCACCGTGCCGCGCTGGACCACAGCCGCGAGGTGCAGTTCAGCTTCGTGATCGACGACATCGGCCGCTTCCGCGTGCACGCCTTCCGCCGCCACGGCCAGCCGGCCATGGCCGTGCGGCCGTACGCGATCGAAGTGCCCACGCCGCGTACCCTGGCACTGCCGGCGCTGGCCTGCCAGGCCATGATGGCCGACCGCGGCCTGCTGGTGGTGGCCAGCCGCTCGTACGCGCTGCGGCGCGACGCGGCTGCGGCGCTGCTGGAGCACCGCAACCGCAGCGGCCAGGGTGAGCTGGCGCTGGTGGACGATGCCACCCGCTTCTGGCACGAGCGTGTGCGCTGCCAGGTTCGCCAGGGGTTGAGCACGGCGTCGGTGGACGAACTGCTGCAGCGCCGCGTGCAACGGGTGCCCAACGGGCTGGCACTGCCGGCACCGCTGGCCATCGCCTGGGGCGAGCTGCGCGACGGCCCGCAGCTCGAGCGCGTGGTGCGCGCCAGCGACCGCGCGTTGTGCCTGCTGACCCTGGATGCCGATGACCTGATGACGGCACTGCACCGGTTGATCAGCGTGGCCGCCGAGCTGCCGGGCGTGGAACTGCGCCAGCGCCTGGCCATCGCCATCAACGGTGTGCTGGCCATGCGCCCGGTGCCGGCCGCTGCCGGCGGGCCCGACCTGGCGGCCACCGAGGCGCTGATGACCTCGCCCGACCTGGCGGCCAACATCGCCGAGGGCGACCTGCCCGCGCTGCGCGAGCTGATCGCTCCGCCGTCGGGGCCGGTCACGGCCTCGGGCGCGCCGATGGGCGGCTCGCTGATGAGCAACCGCTCTACCGGCGCCGATGAGCACCTGTGGCAGCTGCTGGTGCAGGGCCTGGTGACGCCCGAGACAGCCACCCGCCGGGCGATGGACCGCGAGGCCTTTGCACGCCGCGCCGCCGGCGCCGCGCCGCGGCCCGAGCCCAGTGCCGCGACGGCACCCGTCACCGTGGACACCGGCTTTGCCGACCTGTTCGACCCTGCGGCCGACGCCGCCGACCCGTTCGAGTTTGCCGACGCCGCGCAGCACGACGGCGGCGACGACACCCGCTTTGACGGCGTGGACTGGTCGGGCGACAACGGCCACCCGGCGCCGCCCGAACTGCGCACCGTGCCGCCTCTGGCGCGCAGCGCATCGGCACCGCCCCTGCCCACCGCGGCGCAGTTCCACGCCTGGGCACCGGCGGCGGTGGCACCGGGCAGCACCGTGGCCGTGGACCTGTGGGCTGCGCTGCCCGCACAGGCTGCCGAGGTGGCGCACGCTGCCCGCCAGGCCCGCGGCACGCCGGATGACGACGGCGTGGATGAGCTGTTGCCGTGGGTCAGCCTGCAGTTGCGCATCGACGGCCTGCTGCCGGGCACACCCACCCTGCGCCTGGCCTGGCTGGCGCGGCCCACCCGGGCGCGCTTCGAGATCACCGTGCCGGCACGGGCGCGCCCGGGGGCCCATGCCGCCCGCGTGCGGCTGGCCGTCAGCGGCCTGCCCATCGGCGAGCTGAGCTTCGTGCTGAACGTGTCGCCGTCGGCGCCACCCGACGCGCCGCTGGAAGACACGCAAGCGGTGCGGCGCATGCTGCAGTCGGCTTACGCCGCGTACGCGCACACCGACCGCGACGAGGTGCACGCCTGCGCCCAGACGCTGCAGCTGGTGGCACCGGGGCTGGACCTGTTTCTCGACGCGCCCAACCTGCGCAGCCACGAGCGCTGGCGCGAACGCATCGAGC
>WNGS01035166.1:0-10939 GCA_020271785.1 Procambarus virginalis | reverse complement strand
TTCTATGATTTCTGAAATTATCTTTGCCCCAACTTTTATAACAAACCTCTAAGATCTCTGAAAATTATTTTTCCCATAAGAAACCTTTAACTCCAAACTGAAAAATTTATAAGGAAACCCGAAGACCTGGCGACAAATGGGAAATTTTGACCTGGAACCGCCAGCGCCTCATACAGCAACCGTTCTCGCACTTTCTTACAGTCAATATTGACTTATAAATACGTGCATATGTGACATACTACATACTAGTTTACCTTGAAAAGCTTCATAGAAAACACCGACCTTACCTAACCTTCTTAGTATTAAGATAAGCATCTTATTGCTTCGTAATTACAATTATTACTTAACCTATTATAGGTATAGGTTAAGTAATATTGTAGTAATACAGGACTGGCCCAATTTACCTGAAACCTCCAGCGCCCTACACGGGATTTAAAAAAAAAATCCTCGTGAGGCGCCATCCCTACTACTGTCGCATGAGCAGCCCCTGTTGGGCGGTCCACCCCCATGGTGGTATAAGCAGCCTCTGGGGCGGTGCTCCATATGGTGGAATGAGCAGGCCTGGGGCGGTAAATCACATGGTGGTATGGACATGGTCAGAATGACTATAGTCATTCTGACTTATAAGCTAATTGTATTACTTATCTTATACTTATACACAGGCTTATCTTGTGTTACTTATACACAGGCTTATCACTGGAAACTCATTAATACATCCTCAACTTAAATTAGAAATTAATTTTACTAAATCATTCTCTATGAGTAGTCAACTGTATTTCATTATGAGTATAGATTCAGCTGATACTCAGTTGACAAAATAATGTCCCTAATACCTACCTAAGAAGATGGTTTAATTTTTCTAACCTACCTAAGTAGAGGGCTAAGCTAATTGTAACAACTTACTCATTCTTAATAGTGTCACTCTAGCTGTATGGTGAGTAATAATAATTACAAGGTTATCATGGTGAGCAGTGGTATTCTCAGATTAACGTTGTGAGCAGTAATGTACTCGGATTAACATTGTGAACAGTAATGTACTTACCTTGAGGATACCTTGAGGTGCTTCCGGGGCTTATCGTCCCCGCGGCCCGGTCATCGACCAGGCCTCCTGGTTGCTGGACTGATCAACCAGGCTGTTGGACGCGGCTGCTCGCAGCCTGACGTATGAGTCACAGCCTGGTTGATCAGGTATCCTTTGGAGGTGCTTATCCAGTTCTCTCTTGAACACTGTGAGGGGTTTGCCAGTTATGTCCCTTATGTGTAGTGGAAGCGTGTTGAACAGTCTCGGGCCTCTGATGTTGATAGAGTTCTCTCTCAGAGTACCAGTTGCACCTCTGCTTTTCAACGGGGGTATTCTGCACATTCTGCCATGTCTTCTGGTCTCATGTGATGTTATTTCTGTGTGCAGGTTTGGGACCAGCCCCTCTAATATTTTCCACGTGTAAATTATTATGTATCTCTCCGCCTGCGCTCAAGGGAATACAGATTTAGGCTCTTAAGTCGGTCCCAATAGTTTAGATGTTTTACCGAGTGGATTCTAGCAGTAAAGGACCTCTGCACGCTCTCCAGAGCGTGCACGCTCTACTTGGATTAACATTGTGAGCAGTAATGTACTCGGATTAACATTGTGAGTAATGTACTCGGATTAACATAGTGAGCAGTAATGTGCTCGGATTAACATAGTGAGCAGTAATTTGCTCGGATTAACATAGTGAGCAGTAATATGCTCAGATTAACATAGTGAGCAGTATTGAGCTCGGATTAGCGCGGGGAGCATTTAGCGTTCAATTATCATGACGAGCAGTAATGTGCTCGAATTTGCATGGGGAACAATAAAGCGCTCGATTATTACGCTAACTCACGAGTGAGCTGTATTGAGCTCGTTAAGCATGTTAGGTTACAATGCTTATGGTTTAATGGTAATGCATTAAACGATGGGAAACCTAAGGTTGCTGAACATTTAATTATTGCTATGATTAATCCTATTTGAAGATAATTTGTAACGTTTTCCCAACCTAAACGTTTCACGGTTTATTAGTTCTCTGTAGATTCACTTACATATTGGTAAGTTTGCAATTTTGCTCATGCTTCGCTAATACAATAATAAGCAGAAACAATGGAAAACAGCTCAAACAAAATTTGATGCAAATATTTTCACTAGTTCCTAGTGCAGAAAACGTTGAATAAATGTTGTAGTCTGTTTAAGACTAGTATAAGGTTGTAGTCTGGTTAAGACTAGTAGCCTGGTTAAGACTATTGTAAGGTTCTCTTGGCAAACCTTAAGCACAGGTATAATGGACCTTGGTCTTGGTGAATTTACAGTTGTAGAAGTTTCTTGATGACTTCGTGTTACTGTTAAATTCATGAAATGCTAGGTGCATTGGGTGCTATATTCTCTAGCCTAATATTATTAATTTGCATAGAGGGTGCTAGATTCTCTAGTCTAATATTATTAATTACCTGGGGAGCGCTAGATTCTCTAGCATAATATTTTTAAATTAATTACCTAGGGAGTGCTAGATTCTCTAGCCTAATATTATTGATTACCTAGGGAGACTGAGTGTGGTCAATTATTACTTGTCGAGAATAATTCTGGTTCTACAGTGGGATCAATGGCTTGGTCTCTGTGACATATACCTGTTTAGGTTACAGACCACTGACTGGCCAGTTCCACCCTAGTGGCTGTGTGAGGAGGGTGTCCATGACGGCTGTGGGGGTGTTGTCCCCCGGGTGGGCGTGGTGTGCCTGTTGAGGAGACATGGGGTCTTACCGGCCTCCATTGAAGAGGACCTCGTCGGCTGGTCTGGCTTTTACGGTGCCAGTGGACCACTTGTAGGTTGGTGTTGCCCTTGTGGATGTTCTGCATGTACAGTTGTCGGAATTGGTGGGCATCTAGGTGCTGCAGGGGAACCGCGCCGTGGTCAAGTTTCGCCATCAGGCTGTGTTTCAGGCGTTTCTGGGGCGGTGTGAGGGGCGTGTTTACCCTCTCCCTGATGCCGCCGGTTCTGTTAAGGTAGTGGACCTCAGCGTCGCCTTGACGTATGTGTCGGTGTGTGGTGCCCCCTTCGAGTTTAACGACGATCTCCTAACTGCTGTGTTTGGACGGTTTGGTACTGTGCTAAGCATTCGTTGGGACAAGGTACTTGCAGGGCACTGTACTGGGATGCTTGACGGTTCACGCACCCTGACCATGTCTTTGAAGAGCAGTGTTCCATCCTCTGTGTCCATGCTGGGTTACACGCTCCGTTGCCAGTATTGGGGGCAACCGTGCACCTGTTACAGATGTGATAATGTGGGTCATCTCACTGCGGCATGTGACGTGGGAGCGACTGGCAGGGTGCATGTTTTTCGTGAGGAGGACTTTCCACCCCTGTTGGCTTCGGACGCTTCTGAGGATGGAGTGGGTGCTGTGCCTGAGGCGCCTGATTGCTTGTCTGCTGCTCTGCCTGTTGAGGCAGATACTATGCCCTCTACATCCAGTCAGTTACCTGCTGTGGCCCCGGAGGTAGTAGTTGCACCAGAGTGTACGAGTGTCGGGCCTTCGCCCGCACTGCGTGTGGTGGATGTCCATGTCCCGCCCCCGTCTGTGGGTGTAGTACCAGCTCTCGGGGACGCAGGTCCTGCTGTTTTGGTGGGTGGGCTTCGGTAGGAGGAGGTGCCTGCCGTGTCTGTGTTGGCGACTGTAGTTCTGCTCTTTCCATCCCTTTACAGAAGCGTGCGCGTCGGTGTTCTGAGGCTGTTTCCCTGGATGGTGTGGCCTCTGTGGACTTTTCGGACGGTGCAGGTGTGGCCTATGTGGATGTGAAGATGGTGGCTGTGCATGCAGTGGGGCCTGTCTCGAAGCATTCGCATCGGGCTCGGAGTGTGTCTCCCCCTTCGTGGTGTGCCTTGGGAGATGGTGAGGGAGTATGGTGATCTGGCACCCCCCGCCGTGGATGATGGTGCTGTGATGGGCTCCGAAGCTGCTACCTGTGCCCCCCCCCCCCTCCTGCGTCACCTGCTGTTGGATCTCCGCAGTGGGGGGTTTCCCCTGATGATCGGGACTTCGTCGTGGTGTTACGGAAAGATGTGCGCCGGGGGCCTAGGCTCCTGTGCCCTGTGGTGGGGTCGATGCCTTGCCTGCATCCCCTGTGTTTCCCCATCCTTCACTGCCCCGGTCTGGGGGAAGCCTAGTCCCGACTGTTGGGGTGGTGCCCTGTGGGGGTCCAGTGTTGGGGCCTTATCGGGATGCCCGGGTGCTTCCGATCCCGTGGTGCTCGTCCACTATCTGGGTGTCGCGGGTGAAGGAGTTTGTTTATAGGGTGCCAGATAAGATGTCTCAGCCGAGGCCACCGCCTGGTGGCCAGGTGCCCGATGACACGTGGGTGGTTTGGGAAGCGTACTGCTTGCGCTTTCCGATATACAAGTTCCCGGAGAAGTATTAGTTCACGTCTTGCGCGCAACGCTACGCCGTGCGTGGATCAGCTGCCACCGTGACCTTGACTCCCTGCCCTACGGTGCAGGGAGTCTCCCTCTAACGTCCATCTCTGTTTTCGTCGCCACTCCTCTCTCTACGGCCCGACACATCTAACACTTTTGACTTTCTTCTCATCCTTAACGTCAACGCGACTCCCTACATTTGTGCTGGTGCAGTCATCGGGAGGGTAAACCCTTCATGCAAACTGCACCTATTCTCGAGAAGAAGAAGAAGAAGAAGACCACTGATTTCCCACTAAGAGTCATAAAACATCTCGGCAAATACTAATTGTATCAGGCTCAATCTGGGTTTATTACTCAGCTGAGTTCCTCATTTAGCTTGTTGCTGGAGAATTGATTTACTGCTGATTAATTTATTATTTTTTTATTATTATTTTCTACCACAAACGTGGCCACACATTTACAATGCTAATGAGCATATATACATTTTCTTCTGTCCTCCATGGACAGGGTTAGAGATGTGTTAAACATATAGTTCAGGGGATTATTGAACAATCAACCACAGAAGGTGATTCGGTGCTTTTAAAATGCTAAGTGTGACGGTGTTCCCCCCCCCCCTTCTAATTCTCCCACGCCTGCTGTAAGAGTCATGTCCACTATTCCCGAGCGCTCACTACGTTGCAGGCATCATTTTAACGTATGTGGGAGAGAATAGTATTCTCGCTGAGCCGAGAAATTCGCGAAAGTATAGTATTTTGGCCTGTGGGATAGGCCCTTTAGGAAGCCAATATGGCGCTGGATGCTCTGGTCTCCCGCCAAAACTGTGTGACGTCAGTGTTGCCAGATTGGTCACCGTCAGCGACGTGGCACTGGGAGCCAATGAAAACCTAATTTGGAAAATGTGACGTCACATAGGCAGGGGAGTCCAGCCGTAGCGGCGCCTTCGCGCTATCAGTCTCACATGACGCGTCCGAGAGGCAGGACGTGCGACCGGTCATCCTATCAAAGTGACAGACTACCGATCTCCGGTGGATATAAGCGTCTCCTGTTGTCAGCGCGCACTCTGTGAGGTCTTCCTTCAACCCAAAGGTGGCTCAGATAAGGAATTGACGGGATATTGAGCAACAAGTGCTCCGGGACAGGTGCGTTGCAAGAAGTGGGCCGGGCATTGACGTGTGTGACGTCCTTGACATTTCACCAGAATAGGAGACAGTTTAGTGGCTGGGCCGTTACACTGTGAGCGAACCTAGTTGACCGCCTTTGTCATATAGGTTGAGGGTGTGATCGACAATCCTGTCAAGTTTGACAGTAACCCTACCTACGTGGAACCCTACGAGTCAACAGTTGGATGCAAGCACGTTGAGAAGTCTTCCAAATACCTAGTGACATACCTAGACGACGAGGGAATTGACAGTGAAGTGAGCTTCAAGTGCTCTGAAGTCGGGTGCTGTGCGTGTGGAGCTTAAGCAGTATCGTCTGGGACGTCTGATAACTTCACAGTGACATCGTAGTGGTGAGAGGCAGTTCCTCTGGGAGTACAGTGACAAGGAACTAATTGGGAAACGTACGACGACCGCCGAGACGTAGGCTGGCTGCCGTAGTTGGGAGGAAAGTTGACGGCCAGGCGACCACTCCAACCCTGCGAAGTACTGGAGGAGGAGCACGGACCTGCAGTGTACAGAAAGCGGCGAGACGCGAACATCCTAGGACGTTGGCTTGTGTTTCTGGAGGGGTACAAGGTGAGAGCCTGGACCAGGAGCTACAACCCAACTGTCATCCTAGGATAGGTGAAGTAGGTGATTACAGTTACCCTCCCATTTCCCCTTTAGTTAGCTATAGATATTTGTCAGAATATTTTATATGTCGTGAGCAAGTCTCAACTGAATCTAAGTCACAGAGAGCACAGTGTGTGGTGAGGATACCCAGAGTACTCACAGTATCGTTTACATATATATCTATATGTGGGTGTGTGCAAGCCCAAGATTCACTAAGGAATTAGTTGTGACTATAATTCATTTGCCTGTAATTTATATATATAATTAGTAGTGAACAGATATTGTGTTAGGCTATGAGCCCAGACTTTATATATATGCCTGTGTATTGATCTCCATGATTTATATATATATATATTATATATATATATATATATATATAATATATATATATATATATATATGATATATATATATATATGCGTTGATTTGATTAATGATTATCTATGTACTGCCTGTGTATGAATAATCTCATATATGTGAAGTGATTGCCAGTGATATCTCTTTAAGAGGAAGTATAGATTTAAGAACAGTACAGTGATCAAGTGAGTGCATTCACAGTAAATATTATTAAGAATAGTATATCTTTGGGGTCGGTGAATAATCTCTTTGAGTGCAGTGTGAATAAGATATTAATGGTGAGACCAGTGAAGTGGTGTATCGCGTCCTATTAGAATCATAAGTATGTCACTGAATGATAAATAAGTGTTCGCGAAGAGTTAAAGAAACGGGGAGCGCCAAAGAGAAAAACAAGTACTATTCTTCTCCACGGGTGCTAGGACCGTGATCAGCTGACTTTGACAGTGACGAGGGGTTGCCATGTGTTTACCATTTGGTGCGTTCCGGATTATTTGCCATTATTTGCCGAGGAGGGAGCAGTTTATGTACTTGATCCTGATATGTTTATTGATGCACATGTTTCTCGTTGTTTTTTAGTAAAATACCAAAACTCTTTGGTGTTTGATATCATCCCCTCCATAGATCTTGTGACTGTGTAAGGAAATAAAGAGTGACAGAAATAATTACTAGCCTGAGACAAACTAGTTGAACTTGCTATACCACAATACACCTCACCACTGCGGTGTTACTGGACACCTAAAAACCCAGTTGGCGACCTTGAGGCTGTGTGATAGTTCTTTGCCGGGGCGGGCCACAGATGAGGGAACAATCTGTGTCTCCACTCTCTCTACGACCTGAGGCCGGTTTGTGAGATCGACTGGGGTCCTACTCTCCTGGGCGTGCAGTGGCACCTAGAGGATCGAGGGAAGACCCGTAAACGACGGTGAGTAAGGGTTATTGTCAGAGCAACCGCCTCAGAGGATATCTATTCTACTGTTGCTTTAACCCAAACCGTGAACCCCGACATTGGCGACCTTGCCAGGATTACGAACAGATCAAGGTTGTAATTGTGGTATTAGATATCAGGCCTAAGTTTTCACTCGCAGTCACAAGATGGAGGATGATAAAGTAGCCAGTTTTATCGACACGAGAGACGAGCAAGTACTGGAGGAGTGCACCAGGGCACAGCTGCAAACGATCGCCGACCACTTTGGGATCAAGTTGAGAGCTTCCAAAGTGGGAGAAAGAAGACTCGAGATCATGGCACAGCTCAAGGCACGTGATGAAGCCTTCGGAGAGGAACGGCCACAGACACCTGCCAGTGTGGGAGTGAACTTGAGTATCGGTGGCAGCAGCCGGGGATCCAGTGGCAGCAGGCGCAGTGTCAAGCTGGAAATATGAAGCTGCAGCGAAGCACAAGCACGCAGCGCAGAGAAGAGTGCGAAGCACAGCTGCGCAGAGAAGAAAGAGAAAGCACAGCTGCAACAAGAAGAGAGAAGCGCAGCTGCGCAGGGAAGAAAGAGAACACAGCACAGCTGCGCCGAGAAGAACGAGAAGCACAGCTGAAGCGCGAGGAAGCAGAAAGAGAAGCACAGCTGAAGCGCAAGGAAGCAGAATGAGAACACAGCTGCGTAGAGAAGAACGAGAGCACAGCAGCAACAAGAGGAACGAGAGGCACAGCAGCAACGAGAAGAACGAGACACACAGCTGAAACGAGAGGAACTAGAAGCTAGGACGAAGCTGCAGGAGTTGAAGCAACAAGGAGATTGAGCTGAAGCGAGCTGAGCTAGGACTAGTTCCACCGCCCCACCAACAGCAGGAAGACCGCCGAGTGAGAGAGAGGGATTTGCCCATCTTAGTGCCTAATGAGGCTGAGGGTTTCTTCGAGCATTTCGAAAGGGTCGCTACATTGAAGAGGTGGCGAGGGCAGAGTGGGCGGAGCTAGTTCAGGGAAGCTCACTGGTGAAGCTCGTGAAGCTTACAATATGCTCGACCTCCAGGAATGTACCAACTATGATGCAGTAAACGGGCCGTGCTCCATTCGTTCAAGCTGACGCCGGAGTGCTATAGAAAAGTTTAGAGAATGTACCCGATCGCCAGGAAAATCATATGCGGAGACAGCGAGGGACATGGAAAGGAAATTCTTGAAATGGCTGGAGTCGGAAGGAGCAAGGTCGGCTGAAGACATCAAGAGGCTGATGGTCATGGAAAAGTTCATGTCCGTGCTCTCTCCGAGATTAGGGTGAGAGTAAAGGAAGCGGACATCAAGGACCCGAGAGCCGCGGCCGATCGAGCAGACATGCTAGAAGCCTTATGTCCACTGTCGAGAGGGACAGCACCGACTGCCCGCATTCTCCAGTTATGGGAGAAATAATAGAAGGTCGGACGGATGGAGGACAGGACCGAGTTCTCCCAGGTTCTACCCCTCGAATGGAGACAGTAGAGGACAGAAGAGTGCTGTGGAACAGTCGAAAAGTCACTGACGGAGAGCTCAAGAGATCTTGTTATCGTTACGGCCGGAGACTGAGCTGAGTCTTTGGAAGGCGCAAGGGAATTCCGTGGAAGAAGAAGATCCGCTGCTACAACTGCGGGTTAATGGGACACATAGCGCGCGAATGTAAACGTCCTAAGCAGCGGGGTTACGTTGCTTTGTGCGGATAGAGGACCAGTTAGCCGAAGAGTGCGGAATGGCCCGTACTTAGGAGGAAGAAGGCTAACCCATTCGTGCGTGAGGGAACTGTAAGGATGGGGGACGCAGACCCATCCCGGTAATGATGCTAAGAGACACTGGGGCGGAATTACCCTGGTGAGCAGACCCTGTTCCTGAGGGTCACGAGAATACCTGTGTAGGAGAGGCCAAGTGTGACCACTGTGGGAGGCCCAGTGCGAATGCCCCTACACCGGTGACCTTAAGTTCGGATTATGGATGCCAAACCCTAGTAGTGGGGTCTGTGCGACGAGCCCAAGATGGAGGCACAGGTCATCTTGGAAATGACGCATGTGGAGGACGTGTCCTCCCGAACCTCGTGAAGGACGAGGAGTGCTTGGAGCACTTCGAGAAGAAAGGCGGAGTGTTGGACGCCTGCGGGGACGAGAAAGGAATCGCCATGAGGCGCTACCTGTCTGTGCTGTAATTCCGAGGCAGTGCGACGGACGAGAGGGCGTGGATCTGATAAGGCCGACGAGGAGACGTCCGACGGCCTGGGAATTGATCACCTCGTCATGGAACCCGGAGGCGAGTGGAGGGCGAAGGCAGCCCAGTGGTGAGGTACAGTGACCCTCACCGGTTCTCCTGGGTGGACCGCACTCGTCTCGAGGAGGTGCAGCAGGCAGAATCCCCCAATTTGATTTGTAAGGTCAAGGAGGACGTGTTAGTCCCGAGAAAGCTACTCACTTTAACAGGCAAGAAGGCATATTAGTAAGACAGTGTAAACCTGTAAGATAGAGGTCGGAAAAGCCTCTCCAAGTACGAGAGACCAAGTAGCGTTGCCAGCCAAGTGCAGAGCGGCAGTGTTGAGTCCGTTGCATGCTGTTGACTCTGCGGGTCGCCTAAGGGGCCACGATGCGACGTTCAACGTCGAGAGAAGTGGCCGGGCAGCTACAACATCTTTTCTCTTGGGTGAGAGGGCCCAGGGAAACTCAGCTGACAGTGGAAATACATTCCGGTCTGAGTGTTTCAGACGAACAGTGATAGATTGGGGAGTGATGCGAATTCGGTCGTCGCCCTAACGATCGCAGTCGAATGGGGCAATCGGAAGAGACCACTCCACCTCGGAGACAGCTCTGAGAATGTTCTGCATAGGGCAGGAAGACGATGGGAAGAGACAGTGACCCTGTTTTGTTGGTCGTTCGTCAAGTAGTGGCAGAACCGTTAAGCTTCTCACATTTCCAGCTGGTGAACGGACACGAGGTGTGGAGCCCTCGGTCCGTAATAGATAAGCAGTGGACGCGGAGGATGATCTTGAGGACGGTCTACAGACACATGAGGATGTCACACATTGGCGGCTGCAATACGGCTGGAAGTCAAGCTTTTCAGTGGAAAGGACACGTAGTCGCAGATGCTTGTCCCGCATGCACTAACCAGACATGACTCTTATTTTAAGGGGAGGGGTATGTGACGGTGTTCCCCCCCCCCTTCTAATTCTCCCACGCCTGCTGTAAGAGTCATGTCCACTATTCCCGAGCGTTCTCTACGTTGCAGCATCAGTTGAATGTATGTGGGAGAGACTAGTATTCTCACTGAGCCGAGAAATTCGCGAAAGTATAGTATTTTGGCCTGTGGATGGCCCTTTAGGAAGCCAATATGGCGCTGGATGCTCTGTTCTCCCGCCAAAACTGTGTGACGTCAGTGTCGCCAGATTGGTCACCGTCAGCGACATGGCACTGGAGCCAATAAAAACCTACTTTGGAAA
>WNGS01035161.1:11782-27488 GCA_020271785.1 Procambarus virginalis | reverse complement strand
TGGTAAATGAAAAATCAATTCTCCAAGTTCATTTTTTTTTTCTCTCGTTGACCGCCACTTGAGCGCGTTTCGTAAACTTATTACGTTTTCAAAGACTTTAGTTTACACATACACACCTATAACTGAACACATTGGCTCTTTTATACCTGCATTTGGGTGAGGTGATGTAATACAATAGTTTTGGATGAGGTGAAAACAAACTTTCAAACAAACACAGAACACGGAACAATGGGTATAAGCTAAAGGGAAGAATAGATCTGTAACTGCAGACGGCCTATTGGCCCATATTTCTTGATGCTTCTATATTGGAGCGGAGTCTTGAAGTGGGTAGAATATAGTTGTGCATTAATTGGCTGTTGATTGCAGGTGTTGACTTCTTGATGTTTAGTGCCTCGCAGATGTCAAGCCGCCTGCTGTCGCTGTATCTATCAATGATTTCTGTGTTGTTTGCTAAGATTTCTCTGGTGATGGTTTGGTTGTGGGAAGAGATTATATGTTCCTTAATGGAGCCCTGTTGCTTATGCATCGTTAAACGCCTGGAAAGAGATGTTGTTGTCTTGCCTATATACTGAGGGCTATACAGTCCCCAAGAGGGCATTTGAAGGCATAGACGACGTTGGTCTCTTTTAGAGCGTTCTGCTCAGTGTCTGGAGAGTTTCTCATGAGTAGGCTGGCCGTTTTCTTGGTTTTATAGTAAATCGTCAGTTGTATCTTCTGATTTTTGTCTGTAGGGATAACATTTCTATTAACAATATCTTTCAGGACCCTTTCCTCCGTTTTATGAGCTGTGGAAAAAAGTTCCTGTAAAATAGTCTAATAGGGGGTATAGGTGTTGTATTAGTTGTCTCTTCAGAGGTTGCATGGCGTTTCACTTTCCTTCTTATGATGTCTTCAACGAAACCATTGGAGAAGCCGTTGTTGACTAGGACCTGCCTTACCCTACAGAGTTCTTCATCGACTTGCTTCCATTCTGAGCTGTGGCTGAGAGCACGGTCGACATAAGCGTTAACAACACTCCTCTTGTACCTGTCTGGGCAGTCACTGTTGGCATTTAGGCACATTCCTATGTTTGTTTCCTTAGTGTAGACTGCAGTGTGGAAACCTCCGCTCCTTTCCATGACTGTTACATCTAGAAAGGGCAGCTTCCCATCCTTCTCCATCTCGTAAGTGAAACGCAACACAGAATTCTGCTCAAATGCCTCCTTCAGCTCCTGCAGATGTCTGACATCAGGTACCTGTGTAAAAATGTCAACATACCTGCAGTATATGGCCGGTTTCAAGTTCATGTCGACTAAGACTTTTTCCTCGATGGTACCCATGTAGAAGTTCGCAAACAGGACACCTAGGGGAGAACCCATGGCGACCCCATCTACTTGCTTATACATGTGCCCATCCGGGCTCAAGAAGGGTGCCTCTTTAGTACAAGCTTGGAGTAGTTTCCTCAGAATATTTTCTGGTATGTCACAGGCCGGATCACGATACACTCTGTCCGCTATCATCCCGATTGTTTCATCCACAGGTACGTTGGTAAACAGTGATTCTACGTCCAACGAGGCTCTTATCCCTGTGGCCCGTGTTCCCCGCAGTAAGTCAACAAATTCCTTGGAGACTTCAGGCTGAAGGCGCAAGGGACATAAGGAGTCAGCAAGCCGTTGAGTCGCTTCGCCAGTCTGTACGTGGGTGTGGGTATCTGGCTGATGATGGCCGAAGTGGGTTTCCAGGCTTGTGTGTCTTGACATTTCCATACGCGTATCCAGGTTTGTATTCCCCAATAATCTTTGGCAGGTGGAGTCCGGATTTCTTGGCGTTCACAGTTTTGATCATTTTGTTGACCCTTGCTTTCAATTCGGCTGTAGTGTCCTTTGTTACCCTTTGGAATTTAGTTTGGTCAGAGAGTATGAGGTTCATTTTCGCCATATATTCGTCTTTTTCTTTAGAATGATGTATATTGGCGACTTGTCACCTCTCCTGACAACTATCTCCTTGTTCTCACGAAGGCTCTTACCTGCCGCTTTGAGCTCGGGGGACAGTATGGTGCTTCTGTAGTTGCCTCGATTCTTTCCCCCTTCTGCGATAAGTTCTGCTTGTAACGTGTCCTTTGTGGTGACCTTCTTTTGTGTCTCGAGGTCGAATATGTCGTCCAGCAGGATTTCCAACTTCACTTTCCGGGCCATTTCCCTTGGTCTGGACATAACGTGACAGTTTATACGCAGATTTAGAAGAGTGACTTGATCCTCAGTGAGGTTGATTCCTGCAAAGTTCAGGAAGCCGTCTCTCGGTCGTGGGATTGCCATAGGTCCTCCATATAATGTTGTTAGTTTCTTGACTATCCTGGTTTCGGTGCTGAGGTGATGTCGATCTGTGAGGATGTCGAGGTGTTGATCGATGCGAGTACGGAGACTTTCGTCGATGTTGCTGTTTCTTCATTGTTTTGTAGCATGAAGTAGGTGCGTTTTGTTGTCTTTGATTTCATTTTCTGCCTTGTGTATCTAATTTCGAACCAGATCTTGTCGATATTTTATCGTGAAGGCTTGATTCCTTGCTGCTGGGTCATGTGTTTTAATATTAGTATATTTTGGTAGCAGTCTTTCTTGTAGACATATATTATTAAATATGACCAAAAAAGTAAGATTAATAATTCTAACTGGAATTTTCTCAATATTTCTTATGTTTCTTTTCACTGTCGATGGTAATTGAAAAATCAGTTCTCCAAAATTAATTTTTATTTCTAGTCTGACGCGACACTTGAACTCGTTTCGTAATAACTTATTACATTTTCAAAGACATTAGTTTACACACACACAACTATAACCTGCAAACACTAAACAGATTTCTTACTATGCTATAATTCAAACGGCTTTTCATTTTATATACCTGCATTTGGGTGAGGTGATATGTTACAACAGTTTTGGATGAGGTAAAACAAACTTTCAACACAAGATAGAACACAAAATATTGGGTAATATTTGGGTAAAGTTAAAGGGAAGAATGGAAGTAAATGCAAAGGGCCTATTGGCCCATATTTCTTGATGCTTCTATGTTGGTGCAGAGTCTTGAAGTGGGTAGAATATAGTTGTGTATTAATTGGCTGTTGATTGCTGGTGTTGACTTCTTAATGTGTAGTGCCTCGCAGATGTCAGGCCGCCTGCTATTGCTGTATCTATCGATGATTTCCGTGTTTTTTGTTAGGACTTCTCTGGTGATGATCTGGTTGTGGGAAGAGATTATATGTTCCTTAATGGAGCCCTGTTGCTTATGCATCGTTAATCACCTGGAAAGAGATGTTGTTGTCTTGTCTATATACTGAGTTCTTTGAGGCTTACAGTCCCCAAGTGGGCATTTGAAGGCATAGACGACATTGGACTCTTTCAAAGCGTTCTGCTTTGTGTCTGGAGAGTTACACATGAGTAGGTTGGCAGTTTTCTTGGTTTTATAGTAAATCGTCAATTGTATCTTCTGATTTTTGTCTGTAGGGATAACGTTTCTATTAACAATATCTTTCAGGACCCTTTCCTCCGTTTTATGAGCTGTGGAAAAGAAGTTCCTGTAAAATAGTCTAATAGGGGGTATAGGTGTTGTGTTAGTTGTCTCTTCAGAGGTTGCATGGCGTTTCACCTTCCTTCTTATGATGTCTTCAACGAAACCATTGGAGAAGCCGTTGTTGACTAGGACCTGCCTTACCCTACAGAGTTCTTCATAGACTTGCTGAATACAGTTTTTCAAGGTAAATAAAGTTTTATTGTTCATACTATTTGTTTTGCATGTTTTCCCTTACTTTACCACAGAAGACAACAGCCAAGCAGTCGATTTTCTTTTTTTGCAAATGTGATTGGCATTGACAACAGCCATAAGGAGGACTGCCGAACACCTACACTTCTTTTTTCCATCACATTTAATGGGGGGGCCTGTCCTAGGAGCTTCATTCAGGTACTAGTACTAGAACATCAATTTGTGGTAAGTGTACTTGGCTTTGATACAGTTGCTTTTCAATAATTTCAATACTTTAAATATTTATATTGTGCTGTGTATTTTGTGCATTCCGAGGGTAACATATTGTGAGTGTTCGATAACTTTGGATTACGTGGTGACTGGAGGCCTCAGTCAGTCTCTTAATTGGTCATCCCTCCCTCATTGTTATTACTCGTGTTTTCCACCTTTTGTCCCTAGGATATTTCTCAAATTCAGGCAGATCATCATTTTGATACCCTGTTACTTTGATTTGTCTTCGGCCCAAGCACCCTATCTTCTGCAATCCGACCAAAGGAGGATACAGAGGGCCATAGTTCCTCTAGCACGGACTATGTTGCTGAGTTGGGACCTCAGCAGCAGTTCTCGTCACCAGTTGACACTCGTACCCCCTACACGTCAGTCAGAGATGATGATATTTACTTAGGTAGGGAATTAGCTTTCTTGTTTTCAGAGCACAAAGATCGCTAATTCTGTAAGTATCGTATTTCATTAAGTAGGAAAACCCTTGCTTCTGTCCTATAGAGACTCGGCAAGGTATGCCTACATTCTTGGACTACCTTTTCACTTTTGAAACAATTAAATGTTTCATTTGTTTTAGAAACTATCGGTTTCATTTAATTAATAGGAATTTCTTGCCTTTATTCTCTTACACTGAGTACTGGGTACAAGATTTCCTGCGATTTTGACTGACTAATCATTTACCATACTAATATTAACTTTAATTGTTAACGATTAAATTTCCACAGGATAGTTACCAGTTGCCACGTCATCCTGTTACTGACACTTCCAACATCACAAGTATATTCGTTGTACATTTATTTGCTATTTTCAAAATGTTTCGTCTCTCAGCATTTCGTAGTGATCCAGCAAGTGAAATAGGGAACTTAATTCGTGCCAAGAGGACCGAATTACAAACTCTTGCACACGAGTATCAACTAGATGTTCCCCCTGGGGCCAACAAAAATGACTTGCACAATGTAATCATGGATCACCTCTTAGATGAAGGAATTCTAGACTCTGATACTCACAAAAACTATTCAATTGCAGATAAACATGCTCTGGCATCTATGAAGCTGAAGCTCGAACTAGCAAAAATTGAGCGGGAACAACAGAAAGAAGCTCTCCAGATAAAGAAAGAGGCTGCCCTAAAGAAAGAACAGGAACGTGAAGCTGCCCTCAAGGAACGTGAAGCTGCCCTCAAGGAACGTGAGGCTGCCCTACTCCGTGAGCGGGAGAGGGAACAGCTTGAAACATGAAAACGTGACCTGGAGATACAATGTGAGCACAGTAAACAGCAAGCTGATAGTGCTCTAGAATATTGTCGACAAGAACTCGCTTTGGAAACTACACACCACACTCAGCGCCAACAAGCTACAGCTAGTCTTCCCGTAAGTTTCAATGTCTCCCATGCAAGTAAGTTAATGCCACCATTCGTTGAAACAGAAATAGATGTATTTCTTCACCACTTTTGAGACCCTAGCTAAAAAACTAATCTGGCCTGAAGATCAATGGTCAACCCTTCTCAGAGTGCATCTCATAGGTAGGGCTGCGGTTACTCTCAGTAACTAAGCGTCTGAGAATGACTACCAGACCCTAAAGCAAGCAGTTTTGGACGCCTACCTTCTCTCCACCGGAAGCTACAGACGAAAATTCCGTGATTATCTAAAGGCATGTACCACCACCATTTTAGATTTTGCCAATACAAAGAGAAGATATTTCATGAAATGGCTGGAAGCAGCACATGTCTCTACGTTTTCAGAACTCGTCAACCTCATTCTAGTTGAGGAATTCTTTAGACGTGCTCCCCCTTACATCCGTTTATATTTAGCAGACAAAGAAGAAACCGACAACATCAGATGTGCGAAGTCTGCTGACACCTACAGCCTCATACACCGGCTAACACCAGACCAGACCCACCTTCCAGTAAGAAGTCTTGGTATAGTTATGATAAAGTGAGTACAAATCAAGCGAGCTCTCAATTGTATTGTAAGTATTGCAAGCTCTATGGACATACCATGGATAAATGTGGAAAAGCTCCAAACAAAGGCAATAATGAAACTCCTAAACCCAAACCGACTCCTCCTAAGTCCGGTAAGCCTGTGATGAATGTTGGTGTTCCTGTTAATGATCTTTCTCTCTTCAGCAAACACCTGTATCCTGGAACTGTCTCTGCCAACAGTACAGATTCGGAGGGACGTTTCAAATTGCAGATCTTGAGGGACACAGCGGCTCTTCAGTCAATAATATTGAAATCGGCTGTGCCTAACATCACCTACACCAGAGAAACCGTCCTTATCACTGACCTCACTGTTACCACTCCGTATCCACTCGCCAGAGTCCACCTGGATTGACCTTTCGTGACCGGTGAAGTCCAAGTCGCTATCAGGGAAAAGCCTTTACCCATGCCTGGAGTGCAACTTCTCCTGGGCAACGACTTGGCTGAAGATCTGCAACCGCCCAACCTGATCATCATGGACAAACTCCAGGTGTGTAACTCTGTAGTGGACAATCTCATCTTTGAGTATGTTCCAGCAGAGGTCCAAGAAAGTGATGAAGTTTCTCCTCCGGTTTTGGTGACCACCCGTGCACAAGCTGCACGCCCACAACCAGCTGATTCTACTGCTACCACTATCCCTCAAGACCCTCAGAATCTACCACCGAATCTTACTATGTTGGAATTCTGTAAGTTACAGAGGGAGGATCCTTCATTAACACGATTATTCTTCCAGGCTGAGACTCAACCTGACAGTATCCTTGGGTTCTTCCTAGAAAATCAGTTGCTCTACCGCAGGTACAGATCCAGTAAGCTGAAGGAGGATAACGATTGGGCAAATGCCGAACAACTAGTGGTTCCCACCAGCCTACGGCCCGATATTCTACACCTGGCCCACGGAGCACTTTCTCACAATGGTTTTAACAAAACCTGTCACGGAAGTAGACAAGACTCCTACTGGCCAGGTATGGTTAGAGACGTTAAAAGTTATGTGCAACAGTGTCATATATTTCAGATGGCAAGAAAACCTAACATCCCGATTCCCAAGGCTCATTTAATTCCTATCCCAGTGCCTGCGGAACCTTTCCACAGACTCATCATAGACTGTGTTGGTCCTTTACCCCGGACCAGTTCTGGCAACGCCTATATACTAACCATCCTGTGTCCAACCACCAGATTCTCCATAGCAGTTCCAGTAAAGAACATTACGGCTGCTACGGTGGTGAAACAACTATTGAAGATCTTTACCCAATACGGATTTCCACAGGAGGTTCAAAGTGACTGTGGCACCAACTTCACCAGTGATCTCTTCAAAAAGACACTGGAAGAGTTCAACGTCACACTGGTATTGTCCAGCCCCTATCATCCTGCTTCACAGGGTTCTCTTGAATGTAGTCACCAAACGATAAAAGCACTCCTAAAGAAATTTTGCAATGAAACCTTGAAAGACTGGGATAAACAACTTGACCTCATCATGTTCATTTTCAGAAGTCTCCCCAATGAGTCTCTAGGAGTATCTCCTTATGAGATGCTCTACGGACGTAAGTGCTATACTCCTCTCAAAGCTTTTAAAGACTCTCTACGTAATGCCACCTTCAGTGACCCTCAGGATGTGCCCCAGTTTCTTCAAAACTTAAAGCACCTTCTAGAGAGAGTACGTAACTTGGCTAATGACAATCTATTGAAAGCTCAGTGAAGAATGAAGACTCATTTTGACCAACGCAGCAAAATAAGGAAATTTAAACCAGGAGACTTCGTGTTAGCATATTTTCCTATCCCAGGTTCTCCTTTGCAAAATAAGTTTTTAGGACCCTACCGCATCAAGGAGTGCAGAAACAACCACAACTACATTCTTGAGACTCCAGATAGGCGGCGAAGAACCCAGTTGTGCCACGTCAATCTTCTAAAGGAGCATAAAGGTATTCCCCCCACTGTGATAATATCACTCTCCACTTTCAAAGATCCATACCTCCACAGTGAGACCTTCCCTGCTTCTCCTCCGGAAAACTCTGACTCTGAATCATTGCCTTCCAACTCGGAAATCCTTAATGATCTTCATACCTATTTACAGGACGGTAATAGTGCTCCTCTCATCAAAGTTCTACATGAACATCAGAAGTTGTTCAACGGTGATCCCCAGGAGTGTAATGTGGTTCAGCACGACATCCAGCTGCTTCCTGATACCCGGCCGATTCGTCCACCCTTCTACCGTATCAGCCCGTACAAAAAGGAAGTTATGCGTGCTGAAGTACAATACCTTCTGGATCATGGGTTGGCCTCACCTTGTGAGTCCCCTTGGGCCTCACCCTGCATCTTGGTGCCGAAACCGCACGGTAAAGTACGCATTTGTACCGATTACAGGAAATTGAATCTTGTGACCGTCAAGGATGCTTATCCTTTACCACGCATAGATGATATCCTTGACGCAATAGGTAATGCAAAATATTTATCCCAACTTGATTTGTTAAAAGGCTATTACCAAATAAGCCTGACAGAGAGAGCTAAGGAAATATCTGCCTTCACCACTCCTTTTGGCCTATACAGATATGAACGCCTTCCTTTTGGACTGTGTAACGCCCCGGCCACCTTCCAGAGAGCTGTCAACCGTGTCATCTACGGCCTAGATCACACCTACGCCTACTTGGACGACATCGTTGTGGCAACCAACACCTGGAGCGAACATCTTCTCCAGCTGCAACGACTGTTCTCCAAGCTCCTGACAGTCAGCCTTACCATCAACTTGGGCAAGTCCACATTTGCCAAAGGTAAAGTGCGTTATCTGGGTCATGTGATAGGGAGTGGCAGCATAGCTCCTTTAACAATTCACACCAAAGCCATCCAGCATTACCCACAACCTACGACCAGGAAGCAGCTCCTGCGCTTCCTTGGACTTGCATCTTGCTATCGTAGGTTTGTGAAGAATTTTAGTACGGTAGCGACACCATTGATTAATCTGACCAGCCCCAAGCAACGGTATCATTGGACAATTCAACAGAGCGTTGCCTTTGAACAACTTAAATCTTTGCTATGTTCTGATTCCATTCTCGCCTCTCCAGATATCACGAAGCCCTTCATCATCAATGTAGACGCCAGTGGTACCGGCATCGGGGGCGTCCTGTTGCAACAACGAGGCGAGGAGGTTCTTCCTGTTAGGTACTACAGCTACAAGTTGAAGCCTCACCAGAAGAACTACAGCACTATCGAAAAGGAACTCCTCTCCATCGTCCTGTATCTGCAACATTTTGAACCATACCTACAGGGGAATCGGTCAGTTGCCATCTACTTGGACCACAATCCCCTGCGGTTCCTACAACAGACCCAATTCAGCAATCCACAGTTATCCGCATAAGGCCTATTCCGCATAAGGCCTAATCCGCATAAGGCCTATTCCTAGACAAGAGACTCAACTTCAGCACCCACATTCAACACATAACGAAGAAAGTCTCTAAGACAGTGGGTATACTCTCCAAAATCAGATATTATGTTCCTAACTCCGCTCTCCTCTCACTATATTATGCACTAATCTACCCCTATCTTAATTATGGTATCTGTGCATGGGGGTCTACCACTGCAAACCACCTTAAGCCCATCATCACGCAGCAAAAATCTGCTATCAGAATAATAACTAACTCAGCTTTTAGACAACATTCAGCTCCCTTGTTTAAATCTCTAAACTTGCTAAATATTTACTCCCTCCACACATTCTCTTGTGTCAACTACATTTACAAAACCCTGTTTTTAAATGCAAACCATGCTCTGAAACTCTCCCTGGATGGATGTAATAGGACCCATTATCACCACACCAGAAATAAATATCTCTTTGATATCCCCAGGGTCAAACTTAATCTGTGTAAACACTATGCAAATTAAGGGACCTAGTCTATGGAACTCACTCCCTAGTGAATTGAAAAACTGTAAAAGTTTTGCCTTATTTAAAAACAAAACCAAAAAGTACCTGATTTCATCTTCTTAGTTTCCTACACTGAGCTTTATATTTGCTCTGTACCTAGTGTTACCCAATCTCCTAATCTCATAATTTTTATGTATTTAACCCTACCAACCTTATCATTGTGTTCATTGCTGTCTTCTTTTATGTGCTAGCCATATGCTGTTTTGTGCCTACCAATTTTTGTCAACTACCATTCAAGCTGTCATTGCAATCAATCTTAGCTGCCAATGTGCTTTAATACACTGTACCTACAATTTTCTCTAATTTTTTTTCTTGCCATGTATCTGTTATCATTTTTTTATAAATTTTGCAAGTATTTACCTACTTAAAATTTTCTTAGATTAAGGACCTGCCCGAAACGCTGCGCGTACTAGTTGCTTTACAGGACTGTAATTACCATTTTATGTATCCACACATTCCCAATGTACCTTCTTGTATATGCATAAATAAATAAATAAATAAATAAATAAATAAATAAATAAATAAATAAATTAACGTCTTCTACGCTGGGCTCTGTACGTGCAGAATTTTAATCTGGATATCTTCTACATCAAAGTTTCGGACAACATCATAGCCGATGCCCTCTCCAGAGTCAACGAGGTAGAGACAGCTACTCCTACCTCTACACCAGCCACTGAAGTAACTTAACCCGTAAGAGCAGGCTTCGGGGGACAGCTGTTACGATAATCTCCTTCAAGAAAGATTTGGTCTGCTCTTTCCTACCATCAAGCTACTTCAGTACATCTACAACATCTAGGTACTACAAACAAGAGTAGTATGTATTGTGTAAAATGCGCTTTTGCCAAGCGCATACGTATCAGGCACATGCTCTCCTCCTCCCCCCTCCATCGTCACTGATCACCAAACTACCACTTCCAGCCCGCCCGCTTCTGATTGATAAATCGCCTACTGCACCACTGCACCTCAGCGCCATCTACCTAGCCAATGTCTGGGCTTGAACCAGTAATTGAAGTTAGAATATCCTGTGCTCTCAAGCTGAAAACAACCAACTGATATATGCTCTATTTATTAGTGGATGTTCTCAGCCAGCGCTTTACTCTCAGCACCTGTTAATTCATTTCTTGTCTTTATTTATTTGTAGAGTAACGTCACCCCTGTACTTATTTTTATGTTATATTTTTTTTACTTGTTTGTTTGCAGTGAACATAGCCAAGGGATTCTCTTTGTTCATAATTTTTCAAGTTAATTAAAGTTTTATTGTTCATACTATTTGTTTTGTGTGTTTACCCTTACTTTACCACAGAAGACAACAGCCAAGCAGTCGACTTTTTTTTGCAAATGTGATTCGCATTGACAACAGCCATAAGGATGACTGCCGAACACCTACACTTCTTTTTTTTCCATCACAATATATATATATATATATATATATATATATATATATATATATATATATATATATATATATAACTGAAAACTCACACCCCAGAAGTGACTCTAACCCATACTGCCAGGAGCAACACAACTGGTATCTACAGGACGCCTTAATCCTCATGACCGGACATAAGGAAATGATAGCCGAAGCTATTTGAACCACTTCCCCGCCGGCACTCGGATGGTAATCTTGGGCATAGCATTTTATTCAGAATACATTTAATATACATTTTATATATTATATATATATATATATATATATATATATATATATATATACATTTTATTCTATTCATATTTTTTATTCTAAACCATTCAAGCTTGTTTGTATTTGTGTTCCTCACGTGTTGCCCCAAAGAATGAGGTGATTTGATAAAATACTATGCCCAAGATTACCATCCGAGTGCCGGCGAGGAAGTGGTTCAAATAGCTTCGATTGTCCGGTTGTGATGGTCAAGCGGATTAAAGCGTCCTGTAGATACCTAAACTATTGTGAGAGATGGCTAAAATCACTTTCAGTTACATAGATTGAGACTCTAAAAAACCTTCTAGTTACTGAAGAAGTATTGTCTTGTCTCTCAGATAGACTATCCACCTATATGGGTTAGCAAACGATCATTACAGATATATATGAGCTCTCCAAGCTCGCTGATGAGCATGAGTTACTTACAAGGGCACAGTTTAATGCCCGGTTTAATAATTTTATTACTAGAGAAAATTCTAATGCTCATAACATTTTTTACCCGACGAAACCCAGTTATAATTCACCAGCTACTCCTATGAACTCTTCTCTACCTAAAACTAAACTTGAGAAACCATTGTTTTGATGCAACATCCTAGTAATGTTAATTCTAAACCTGCAGTGGGTCCAACTGGCTTGACCACTGGCAAATATTGTACTCATTGTAAGAGGAGAGGCCATGCAGTATTTTCATGTTTTAGTCTGCACCCTGAATTAAGATATACAGGTACAATAATGAGTAGAGGGTTGCAAGTTAATAATTCCCACTGTGTTACAATCACTCCCCATTGGATGACAGAATTGAAACCCCATATGTCCACAGGTACAGTGTTGTGTAAAACTGGAAACTGTAAGACGGTACAACACTCTGTGACACCGGAGCTTCCTAGTCTTTCATTTCCCACAGTGATACTGGTGAGATTGTTTTACAACAAGGTATTGCTGGTAGTGTACAACAAGTACCTTTGATCAAAGTTAGTCTTGAATCAATTTTTACCTCTGGGTGGTGCACTGTAGGAGTAAGTAAGCAGTTGCCCATTCCGGGAATAGACATTTATGAAGGTAATGATGTTGGGAATCGTGAAGTTGAAGGGACCAAGTGTCCTATAATGTTGCTTATCATTAAAAGGGTACTGGCTCAACAGGATGCAGAGGATGGAATTATTTATCCTACATGTGTTGTGACCAGGTCAATGGGTGTTGTTAATCCTGCTACAACCAAGGTGGATGCTCCAAAGACCAAGACCACTTCAGGCAGGGAGTGGGAGAATGAATCTTGTAGATTCATTCATGACTCAGATGGATGACGAGAGGCAGTCATTTGTGGAGGCCCCGCCGAGCCCTAGCCTAGAAAATAGTAAAGGCGATGAGGCCAACTTACCCGTGACCTGCCTGCTTGTTCCAGCCTCTGAACCAGGTGTCGAGAGTGAGACTGTAATGGCCATGACTCCGCTTTATTCTAACCATCAGGGTTGGGAAAGGATGTCAGGTTGCCAGATACTTGCCTGCTCGCTTCTGATTTTGAGTCTTTGACCTTGAGTAAGTTGCAAAATAATGATCCCAGTTTATCTGAATGTAGTGCTGAGATTGATACTAATGTAGATACATTGGAGGAAGGAACGGGTTTCTATTTCAAGGATCGATTTTTGATGAGAAGATGGAGACGCAAGTGTGTCAGTAAAGGGGTCGCCCAAGGAAGACCCCTATTCAGTTGATTGTCAGACGAGGACCCAGCTGGTTGTCCCCAGTGATTATCGGGAGCATGTCTTGCGGGCTGCACATGATGACCCAATGGGAGGTCACCAACGTAACACTAGTATGTATCACAAAATCTGTAAGTATTTCTACTGGCCAAAATTAAAGAAAGATATGGTCAGGTAATGTCACAATTGTCTAACATGTCAAACTGTGGGTAAGCCCAACCAGACTGTTCCGAGAGCACCAATACAACTCATTGAAGTACCAGAGAATCCTAATAACCACAAGCTGAAGTTTATAACTTTATAGACATTAAGCATATACATATGTGCATTAAGCATATGACACTGCATTCTCCCACATAACAGGGCTCGATTAAAGGAGCACCAGAGATCCCTCACTATCTCATTGCCTGGGAGAGGAATGGAGTTCTGTTGGTTAAATACCTCAGAATTCCTACCTCTCTAATGGCTTTGAAGCATGGTGTAGTGGATACAGTGTGTACTTGCCACTTTGTTGGCCAGGGTTCGAGTCCCCTGGTGGGTTGAGTGTCTATAAAGGGTATATATATATATATATATATATATATATATATATATATATATATATATATATATATATATATATATATATATATATATATATATGCAAACAAGCCTGAATGGTCCCCAGGACTATATGCAGTGGAAAACTCACACCCCAGAAGTGACTCGAACCCATACTGCAAGGAGCAACGCAACTGGTATGTACAGGACGCCTTAATCGGCTTGACCATCAAGACCGGACATAAGGAAGTGACAGCCGATCCTATTTGAACCACTTCCCCGCCGGCACTCGGACGGTAATCTTGGGCATAGCACTTTATCAAAACACCTCATTCTGTGGGGCACACGTGAGGAACACAAATACGAACAAACATGAATGGTCCCCAGGACTATATGCAACTGAAAACTCACACCCCAGAAGTGAATCGAACCCATACTGCCAGGAGCAACGCAACTGGTAAGTCCAGGATGCCTTAATCTGCTTGACCATCATGACCGGACATAAGGAAGTGATAGCCGAAGCTATTTGAACCACTTCCCCGCTGGCACTCGGATGGTAATCTTTGGTATAATTATAATATACAAATTTTACATTTTGTCACATAATAAGTATGGTGTGTTGTGTGACATGAGTGCTGTATATTGTTGGGATGCATAAAGGTGACTCTTACCGTTACTAGCTGCAGCGTTGATGTTTATTCCTGCATCGAGGAGAATCTTCACAGTGTTATTATGACCACGTACGGCGGCTCGGTGAAGGGCTGTCTCTCCTGTCAACAGATACCACAATTGTTAATTTGCATAAACTATAACGATTCCAGTACTTTATATTAGGTATTGATATAAGCTATTCTAGTTGAAATTTTTTATGTACTAGTGAAGTTACCGTTCTCTAAATCTTATGCAAAACTATTTTCCACCCTAAATTTAAGAGAGAGGAAGATTGTGTTAAAATTATTAAGAATAGATCACCATTAAAACATCTGACATCCCACCAGTTCTTATTTGATGATTTATTACTTGTGACAACTGCGAAAGTGGTGCTACTGTTATGCCCGGTACCCTGAGTATATTAATGTCATGAGACATAGTATATACTTCCCCTACCTAGAGATCCAACTTTCGTCTTGTATACCATTCTGTATGTAAGTGCTTTTCCCCTAATAAATAATAATAATAATAATAATAATAGTGTAAAGACAGTCCTTCAGTCTAAAGACTATGGAGTTGCGCCCTGACAGGGCACAAAGCCTGGGTAGGTAGATATGGAGGAGAAGCTGTTACCCATGCAGCAGGTCCCCCCTTTCCACGTTGCTGAAATTATCCAATAGAAAGGCAAATGCATGGAACACATGGTTCCAGAAAGGTTGCAGGAGCTGCCAGGGTTTTTTTGCTGACGAGGTCGACGTCAACAACGAACTGCCTTAGGGTTTTTTTTTGTCAGAGGCTATTGGAAACGCTTGCCGTATAGGAGAATTTTATAGGTCATGGGAGCACGTCCCCCATTACCACCCCCTGGCTATGACAACCCCTTGGATCCTATAATATAATAATAATAATATTATTATTATTATTATTATTATTATTATTATTATTATTATTATTATTTACAGAAGAAGAGCATTAAGCAGCACCCAACAATAGCTGACTTTACTATGGTAAACTGATAGCTGCAGTCTTGCCATCATCAGTTAACCTAATATAACCTTTATAAGCATCGTACACCATGAAAATTTGACAATAAAATGTTGGCAATACTTGCTCGAGGAAAGAGAAACATTGTTGCCATCACCATTCAACCAATATAATCATAACTGTTATGTAACTGATGATATTTGTGAATGGTTGATGGAGGCATGAGGAACATCGTTGTCGTCATCAGTTAACAATGATCTTCACAGATACTCTGAACACCA
>WNGS01035155.1:0-14995 GCA_020271785.1 Procambarus virginalis | reverse complement strand
TTCGTTCTTGTGCTTGACAAGGGGTACGGGCTCCTCTGGTTGCCGGCATACTCCACGATTGGTTTTCCTAGTATCGCGGTATCAAGTTCTGAAGATGATCTTTACATGTTCCGGAAGCTAGTTTCTGATTCTTAGCCAGCCTCACATAGCCGCCGATTTATTCTTTGATATGGGCTTCAGGAGACAGGTTTGGTGTGATATCAACTCAGATTTTTCTTTCTGTCCGTTTCGTGAAAGACGTCATCTCCCATTCTGTGTCTAGTGTCTGGCCTCCTGTTTCCTCCTCCAGTTTGCATTACCTTACATTTATTTGGTTACTGAGTACATTTTGACAGCACTCAGACAGTCCAGTAGCACGGTGTGGATCCAGTACCATTGTTGGACCGTTCCTTCAGTTCGTCTAGATCATCTTGTAGCCCTCATACTATCTTCCTCTGTTTAATCCTCTCCATTTTTTTTCATCAGCAAACAATGAGAGGAGCGTTCTATACCTTCTGGTCTTAATACTTTACATATATCAGAAACAGTATGGGTCCAAGGACTGACCCCTGCGGGACTCCACTGGTGACCCTCGCCATCTGAGACCTCACCTCTCACACTGACTCGCTGTCTTCTGTTGTTTGGTCCAGTGTATTCCCAGTTGTGCTTGCGGAGGTTGAGCTCTGCTCTTTCGCCCGCTTCTCAACTGTCATCAATCAACTGTTACTAACTATTAACTAATTTTTTTTCTCCACACTCCCACTCACCAAGGAGCGACCGTAACCTGCTACGTCCCTGTCCTTTTCTGCTAGGTACATGGGCACTCGATGAAGAAACTGCCCTTGTTTCTCGCCGGCGCCGGGAATCGAACCCCGACCACCGATTACGTGTGCGCGTGCTGTCCAGTCGCCACGGCCCCAGTGTGTGTGTGTATGTGTAAGTTACCTAAGTGTAGTTACAGGATGAGACTACGCTCGAGGTGTCCCGTCTTCCCCGCACTCTTTGTCATTTACCTCATTGCTACTGACGGTCTTGGCCTCCCCCCTTCTCCCTAACTTGTTCCAACCGTCTCCACTTTTGCGAAAGTGATTTTCTTATATTCCTTCGGCCTTTTTGTTTAGTTAGTTTAAATCTATGACCTCTTGTTCTTGAGTTCGGTCTAGGAATTCTTCCCTGTCGATTGTTGCAATTCCTGTTCATTTTACTATTTTGTACGTAGTGTCTTCACCTCTTTTTCTTCTGTCTTCTAGTTGTGCATATTTATGCCTCCTATCCTCTTTCGTAGCCTTGCCTTCATGTGTGTGTGTGTGTGTGATGTTGTGTGTGGTGTGTGTGTGTGGGTGTGTGGTGGTGTGTGTACTCACCTATTTGTACTCACCTATTTGTGCTTGCGGGGTTTGAGCTTTGGCTCTTTGGTCCCGCCTCTCAACTGTCAATCAACTGGTGTACAGATTCCTGAGCCTACTGGGCTCTATCATATCTACACTTGAAACTGTGTATGGTCAGCCTCCACCACATCACTGCCTAATGCATTCCATCCGTTAACTACTCTGACACTGAAAAAGTTCCTTCTAACGTCTCTGTGGCTCATGTGGGTACTCAGTTCCACCTGTGTCCCCTTGTTCGCGTCCCACCAGTGTTGAATAGTTTATCCTTGTTTACCCGGTCGATTCCCTGAGGATTTTGTAGGTTGTGATCATGTCTCCCCTTACTCTTCTGTCTTCCAGTGTCGTAAGGTGGCATTTCCCGCAGCCTTTCCTCGTAACTCATGCCTCTTAGTTCTGGGACTAGTCTAGTGGCATACCTTTGGACTTTTCCCAGCTTCGTCTTGTGCTGACAAGGTACGGGCTCCATGCTGGGGCATACTCCCAGATTGGTCTTACATATGTGGTGTACAAGATTCTGAATGATTCCTTACACAGTTCCTGAACGCTGTTCTGATGTTAGCCAGCCTCGCATATGCCGCAGACGTTATTCTTTATGTGGGCTTCAGGAGACAGGTTTGGTGTGATATCAACTCCTAGATCTTTCTCTGTCCGTTTCATTAAGTACTTCATCTCCTATTCTGTATCCTGTGTCTGGCCTCCTGTTTCCACTGCCTAGTTTCATTACTTTGCATTTACTCGGGTTGAACTTCAACAGCCATTTGTTGGACCATTCACTCAGTCTGTCTAGGTCATCTTGTAGCCTCCTACTATCGTCCTCAGTTTCAATCCTCCTCATATTTTTGCATCATCGGCAAACATTGAGAGAAACGATTCTATACCCTCTGGGAGATCATTTACATATATCAAAACAGTATAGGTCCAAGGACTGACCCCTGCGGGACTCCACTCGTAACGTCTCGCCAATCTGAGACCTCACCCCTCACACTGACTCGTTGTCTCCTGTTGCTTAGGTACTCCTGTATCCAATGAGTACCTTCCCTTTCACTCCATCTCTTTTTCACTAGCCTCTTGTGTGGCACTGTATCAAAGGCTTTCTGACAATCCAAAAATATGCAGTCTGCCCACCCTTCTCTTTCTTGCCTTATTTTTGTTGCCTGGTCGTAGAATTCAAGTAACCCTGTGAGGCAGGACCTGCCATCCCTGAACCATGTTGATGCTGTGTTACAAAGTTCTTTCGCTCCAGGTGTCCACTAGCTTTCTTCGCACAATCTTCTCCATCAGCTTGCATGGTATGCAGGTTAGGGACACTGGCCTGTAGTTCAGTGCCTCCTGTCTATCCCCTTTCTTGTATATCGGGACTACATTAGCTGCTTTCCAAATTTCTGGCAGTTCCCTTTTGCCAGTGATTTGTTATACACTATGGAGAGTGGCAGGCACAGTTCTTCTGCTCCTTCCTTTAGTATCCAAGGGGAGATTCCATCTGGGCCGATAGCCTTTGTCAGAATCAACTCTAGTAAATACTTCCTTACTTCCCCGCTGGTAATCTCAAACTCTTCCAGTGGTTCCTGGTTAACTATTCAATCTCTTATCTCTGGAATTTCTCCTTGCTCTAAGGTGAAGACCTGGAATTTTTTATTCAGTTCCTCACACACTTCCTTGTCGTTTGTAGTGAATCCTTCTGCCCCTATCTTTAATTTCATAACCTTTTCCTTTACTGTTGTTTTTCTCCTGATGTGGTTATGCAGCAATTTAGGCTGAATCTTTGTCTTGCTTGCGATGTCATTTTCTTATTGTCTTTCTGCCTCTCTTCTCATCCTGACATATACATTCCTTGCATTCTGGTATCTTTCTCTGCTCTCAAGTGTCCTGTTATTCCTATAGTTTCTCCATGCCCTTTTACTTTGCTGCTTAGCTAGCCTACATCTCTGATTAAACCATGGGTTTCTCATCTTCATTTCACTGTTTACCTTTAGGACTGGGACAAACTTGTTTGCTGCTTCCTTGCACTTCCGCGTGATGTAGTCCATCATGTCTTGGGCTGTATTTCCCCGAGCTCTGTTTCCCATACTATATCTGTTAAGAATTTCTTATCTCCTCAGTTTCCCTTTCGGTATGCTAACCTTTAGTTTTCGGTATCCCTCTTCGAGTTCAATAACCCTTCTTCAATCAGGCACTGTTACGGCCCTAATGGGACGCAACCGGGTTCTTTCTGATGGTATTAAAGTTTGGGTATCCGGCCCCACGTTAGAGGCTTTAAAGGGGTGAGCTCCGTAATGCAAGTAAAAATAAACAGGGGAGGTACATTAAATACACAAGTTTATCACTTTCTCTCTAAATATAATTCTTTTCCCACCACCATATATAAATGAAAAGTCACAAACGGGAAATATTACTGCACAATATACAGCTTCGTCTCCCTCTGAAGACGCTGAACACTTGACAACGCTCACTCTGTGCAGTCCTGCCTGGTTTCCTATTCCGTGGCACAATCCTCTGCAGGTACCAGGAAATCACGATGAATCTACCCGGGCCAGCCAAATCACGGAGTTGCGTGGTGACCACCGGCCAGGTCGGACGCTCCTGAGGTCTCTCCGCACTGGCTAGTGTTTACGTTGGGTGATTGCTGGTTTGCCCTGCTGGTGGTGGTCTGCCACTGACAGGGTGACGTTTGCTTAGCCATGGGGACTTCTCGCCCCCCAGTGAAGAGGACATTGTCGGCTGGTCTGGCGTTTACGGTACCAGTAGACCATCCATTGGTTGGTGTCGCCCTGGTGGACGTGCTTCATGTGCAGCTGTCGGACCTGGTGGGCATCCAGCTGCTTCAGGGCAACCGTGCTGTGGTAAAGTTCCGCCTCCAGGCTGCCTTTCAGGCGTTTCTCGAGCGGTGTGAGGGGCGTGTTTACCCTCTCCCTGATACTGCTGGCTCCGTTAAGGTAGTGAATCTTAGTGTCACCTTGACGTCTGTGGCGGTGCATGGCGCCCCCTTCGAATTTCAGGACGACTTTTTGACCTCCTGTTTCGAACGGTTTGGGACAGTGTTAAGTGTTCGTTGGAACAGGTCGTTGCCGGGCACTGTGTTGGTATGCTTGACGGCTCCCGCACCCTGACGATGTCGCTGAAGTGTAGTGTACCGTCGTCGATATCCGTGTTGGGATACACGCTCCACTGCCAGTATCGGGGTCAACCGCGCACCTGTTATCGGTGTGGTCACGAGGGTCATCTGGCTGCAGCGTGCGACGTGGGAGCAGCTGGTCGGGTGCATGTTTTTCGTGCGGAGGATTTCCCACCCTTGTTACTTCCGGACGGTTCTGAGGATGGAGTGGGTACTGTGCCTGCGGCGCCTGGTTGCCTGTCTGCTGCTCCGCCTGTTGAGGTGAATTCTACGGCCTGCACGACCCGTCTGGTGCCTGCTGTGGCCCCTGGGGATGTTGAGCCGGTGTGTGTGGGTGTTGGGCCGTCGCCTGAGCTGCGTGTTGTGCAGGATGTCCCGGTGGAGGTCCATGTCCCGCCTGTGGATGTGATACCGGCTCCCGGGAATACGGGTTCTGCTGTTTTAGAGGGGGTGCTTCGGCAGGGAGAGGTGCCTGCCGTGCCTGTGTGTGCTGACAACTGTAGTTCTGCTCTTTCCATCCCTTTGCAGAAGCGTGCGCGTCGGTGTTCTGAGGCTGTTTCCCAGGATGATGTGGACAGTGTGGGTGATGTGGCCTCTGTGGACTCTTCGGACAGTGCTGGTGTGACCTGTGTGGATGTGAAGATGGTGGCCGTGCCTGCGGCGGGGCCTGCTGGGCGTGGTGTGGTGCGACCTGTCTCGAAGCGTTCACGGCGGGCTCGGAGTGTGTCTCCCCCTCGTGGTGTGCCTTGGGAGGAGGTGGGGGAGTATGATGATCTGGCGCCCCCCTCCGAGGATGTTGGTGCTGTGCGAGACTCCGAGGATGTTGGTGCTGTGCGAGACTCCGAAGTTGCTACCTGTGCCTCTCCTCCTGCGTCTCCTGCTGTTGGATCTCCGCAGTGGGGGGTTGTCCCTGATGATCGGGACCTCGTCGTGATGTTGCGGAAAGATGTGTGCCGGGGGGCCTCGGGTCCTGTGCCCGGTGGTGGGGTCGGTGCCGCGCCTGCATCCCCTGCTGTATCCCCTCCTTCCTTGCTCCGGTCTGGGGATTGCCTGGTTCCGTCTGCTGGAGTCGTGCCCTGTGAGGGTCCGGAGTTGGGCCCTTATCGAGATGCCCGGGTGCTTCCGATCCCGTGGTGCTCGTCCACTATCTGGGTGTCGCGGGTGAAGGAGTTTGTGTATCGGGTGCCGGATAGGATGTCTCAGCCGAGGGCGCTGCCTAGTGGCCGGCTGCCCGTTGACGAGCGGGTGATTTGGGAAGCGTACTGCTTGCGCTTTCCGATATACAAGTTTCCGGAGAAGTATTAGTTCCCGTCTTGCACACACTGCTAAGCCGTGCGTGGCTGCCACCGTGACCGCGACACCCCGCCCCCCGGTGCGGGGTGTCTCCCTCTAACGTTCGACTCAGTTTTCGCCGCCTCTCCTCTCTCTACGGCCCATCACATCTACCGCTTTTGACTTTCTTCTCATCCTAACCGTAACGCATCTCCTTACGTCTGTCCTGGTGCAGTCATCGGGAGGGTTAACCCTTCATGCAAACTGCACCTATTCTCAAGAAGAAGAAGAGAAGAAATCACAGTTCCACTGGGTGCCCCGTCGTGAAGGCCCACAACCACAGTCCAGCCTGTAGCTGGCAGGTACCAATCAGCCTCGCTGTTACGCCACTTCACGACGAATACTAGTGTTGCGAGCCCTAGGCAGGAGCCTCGTGTAACTCGCTGGTTACTCTCCTCGGTCGGCACCGCAGTTGGTTGTCTCTTCCACCAGCCGGCCCCGGGTATGGCGAATCCCGTCACTGTCACTCCTCAGGCAGACAATTGAACACTCAGCAGTGCTCGTCCGGTGGCGGGTCACTGCTTCTACAAAGCCGACTGGTGAAGAGACCTTGGCTGCCTTGGGTAGACTGCCTCATCGTACATCACAGCCGTCCTAGGTTGACTTTGTGAAAGCAGACACGTCATCAGTACTGCGACACTACATGGGAACCACTAGGAAAACATCACTTACTGGCTTAGACACAAACGTCCACCTTTTCGCTCCATAGATGGAGTTCACTGTCTAAGCGCCACCTCACCAGAGGTCAGCAGCAGCTACTTCACGAGCCGACTAGCAGGAATCCAGCGCCTATTGCGGCATATCCCGTCATCACTAGATGGCGTTGTCCATTTCGTGGGGGTTTCAGGAGTGGACTCATAGATGGCGTTGACGTCACTGCTCCGTGCTCCGACGATGGACTCGGGTTCGTAACAGGCACTCAAACACCAGTACACTGTGGTCGCTCATTCCTACTGGGTCCTGTCAAAACCGATTTCTCTTATGTAGGAGTCGTTCAGAGTGAAAACTAGGTCGAGTCTCGCTGGTTCGTCATTTCCGCTCATTCTTGTGGGTTCTCTGACATGCTGGGTTAAAACGTTTCTAGTCACCACCTCCATAGTTTGGCTCTCCGCATATCCTCGCCTCCATGTGGTTCCTTGTTCTCCCAGTCAATCCTTCCGTGATTGAAGTCCCTCATAATGAGCAGGTGGGATCTATTTCTACAGGCAGCAGAGGCTGCCCTCTCAGTTATAGTGTTAACTGCCATGTTGTTGTTGTCATACTCTTGACTTGGTCTTCTGTCATTTGGTGGAGGGTTGTATATTACTGCCACTACTATTCTTGGTCCTTCATTGTCATGGTGCCTGCTATGTAGTCTCTGAATCCCTCACCCCGGGATGGCCATCTCCTTAAAACTCCATTCCTTTCTCATGAGTAGGGCCACTCCGCCTCCTCCCCTACCTTCCCTCTCTTTCCTTATTACTGTGTACTCCTGGGGAAACACTGTGTGTGTGTGTGTGTGTGTGTGTGTGTGTGGTGTGTGTGTGTGTGTGTGTGTGTGTGGTGTGTGTGTGTGTGTGTGTGTGTGTGTGTACTCACCTAATTGTGCTTGCGGGGGTTGAGCTTTGGCTCTTGGTCCCGCCTCTCAACTGTCAATCAACAGGTGTACAGTTTCCTGAGCCTATTGGGCTCTATCATATCTACATTTGAAACTGTGTATGGAGTCAGCCTCCACCACATCACTTCCTAGTGCATTCCATTTATTACTACTCTGAGTGTGTGTGTGGTGTGTGTGTGTGTGTGTGTGTGTGTGTGTGTGTGTGTGTGTGTGAGAGAGAGAGCAAGGGTGATGGTGGCCTGTGTTCCCAATAATCTACTACACATAACACTTCCAAACTACCGACAGTGTCGTCCTCCGCCGTCTTCTTCTTACTTAACTTGTCAACTGTCTATCACTTTTTTTTCTTTTCCAAGAAATATCATTAATGTTTTCGACATCCTTGTTTTCTTAGTTGGTATTTACTGCCTCTTGTTCTTCAAGTTTCAGGTTTCGAAATTTCCTCCTTACCAGCTGTCGATTCATATCGATATTTTTACGTGGTGATCATGACACTTTTGTCTTTCTATCGTCCAGCTTTGGCATGTTTATTGTGTCTTTCTTCGCAGCTCTTGTTTGTAGTTCTGCAAACAATTTAGTGCATGACTGCAACATTTTTAGTTTATTGAAGTTGTTAATAAGATATAGTTACCCCACAACTGTTGCATATACTAATATTGGGCTCATGATTGACGTGAACAGTTTCTTTAGTACTTATTTTAATTTACATATTTAAACACGACTCTAAAGTTGACTTACAGCCTCGCTGACAGGATCCTCTGGAGACAGTGCACAACCTCCCCTTCATCTCTCTTCTCAGAGGTCTTAGTGTCTCACATCATTTATGGGTTGTGTTCTTCCATTAAACATTCCATTACGTGGCATTTATTTATTTTGAATTCCATTTGCAAGTGTGATGATTGCATCGTTTGTTTGTATTAGGTCATTTATTGATAGGCTTAACCTGTTCCCATTTACATTGGTCATGAGAGTCACTACAATGCCACAAAAGCATTCTATGGGACTTCTCAACGGGTCCTAATCAACATTTGCAATTATGACTACAAAGCCTAATGGTGTTGCAACTTGGAGGTGCATGTGTGCTGAAGGAGCCCGATGCAAGAGGAAGTATTAAAAAGAGGGTTTCACACAAACACGATCATAAAACTTAACAATGTTCATTCATAAGACTTACATGTTAATACAATGGCTGCTAACCTTACTCTAGAATGATGTCGTCAAAGATCTTATCACACGAGGGAGACGATGAGTTGCTTCACTTGATCCATCACGTGGTTCACTCGTGGACAATACTGTCTTAACACTTGTCATCTCATGGTTCACTCGTGGACAATACTGTCTTAACACTTATCATCTCATGGTTCACTCGTGGACAATACTGTCTTAACACTTGTCATCTCATGGTTCACTCGTGGACAATACTGTCTTAACACTTGTCATCTCATGGTTCACTCGTGGACAATACTGTCTTAACACTTGTCATCTCATGGTTCACTCGTGGACAATACTGTCTTAACACTTGTCATCTCATGGTTCACTCGTGGACAATACTGTCTTAACACTTGTCATCTCATGGTTCACTCGTGGACAATACTGTCTTAACACTTGTCATCTCATGGTTCACTCGGGACAATACTGTCTAATTAACGCTTGTCTAGACAACCAGTCTCTAAGATGACTTGCCTAACACTGCAGGTTGGTAGGGCAACACACGAGTTCCTACTGGATATTCAGCCATCAGTATAATGAGTGCGTTGCAAGGCGAGTAATATCTGGCCAATCAAAATAGTTTCATCATCCGGAGCCGCGGCTAACACAGAATCCATCTCCCACAACCAATTTTCTACGCAACGGTTGCGTTCTACTTTATTCGATGGGAGCTCAGCACAATTTAACCTTGGCAAGGACAACTTCGGGAGTGACGCCACAAGTCCCGGTCTATAGGACGGAGTGCTGGGAGTGTAAGGGGGTGCTTGACCAGGGGGGGAAGGAACTATGAGGGGTTGGTGTAGGGTTGGATAATGGGGGGTTCCCCAGTGACCAAGGGGCTACCCCAGGCGAGCAACTATTGGAGGTACTACTCTGATAAGGTGGTCGTGGACCCTGTTGTTGATTGTGTGAGTGTTGTGAACCGTTCTGTCCTTGAAGTAACTGTAGCAGCATCTGTAGTACCTGTGGTTGTTGTTGAGCAACCTGTTGTATCTGTTGTTGTTGTTGTTGTGCACCTGTAATGTCTGTTGTGTTGTTGTGGTACAACTTGTTGTATCTGTTGTTGTGTTACAACTTGTTGCATCTGTTGTTGTTGTTGTGCCACCTGTTGTGTCTGTGGTTGTTGTTGTGGTACAACTTGTTGCATCTGTTGTTGTTGTTGGGTACAGCTTGTTGTATCTGTTGTTGTTGTTGTGGTACAGCTTGTTGTATCTGTTGTTGTTGTTGTGGTACAGCTTGTTGTATCTGTTGTTGTTGTTGTGGTGCAACCTGCAGTGCCTGTTGTTGTTGTTGTGCCACCTGTAGTGCTGTAGTAGCATCTGTAGGGCTTGTTGTTGTGCGTCGGGTTGTACCTGTTGTAATTGTTGGGGTTGTGAGGGTGGTGTGTGTACGTTCGTAAGCCCAGGACCCGTCAGACCTTGAGAACCCGCAATGGCATCATCCCCGGGAACTCCTTGTACAACTGGGGTGGATGTTCTAATAGTGGGGTCCACAACCCCATCACTTCCTATCACCCCACCAATCATCGTGCTGTCAGTTGAGCAAGAGCCCCCTAATGAAATCCTGCTTTCGTCCAGGGCTGCCGCCTTGGGCCCCGGATCCGTTACTCCCCCGTGGGGTTCGCTTGGGATCCTCCCCCAAGGACTACCGTCTGTACTACCCCCACCAGGTGAGGGTCTGTCGATGGTGCTCCCCCAGTAGCCTCGTTGTCTACCATCCCTTTACTCCTGAGCGTCATCTTCTCACACGACATATTCTCGCTAAAACCTCGCAACCTAACCCTACCCGGAGAAAACAGGCTAAGTTCTGATTCCGACAACCGATTGCGGTGAAATTTTAACACAACTCCGATTTCAACAACTAATCACTTGATCAATAGTCTCCGAAGGTATCTCCTACCCTATTACGTTAAACCTCTAGAACATCTAGACCGGAACTATCTTTCCTTCACGTCGTTCACCGCGTTCCACAGCCCCGGTGAAAACCATAAATCACCTAACCTTGTTGACAGACGATGACAGCTGTCGGCGGCAGAATCTCGCTGACTACACACTACCAATGAATGGAATTATTGTGTCTTATTAACCTCGTCTCGCATTCGTAAAATTCCTACGCAAACAGATTGAATCCACGACGGCATCGACTAGCATTTATTTACTTGTGAAAACAACTGTATACGATGTTGAATAAGATACACGCGCACAAATACACTAAAAATAGTAGGTTACGTTACGTTAATTTATTAAACGCCAGGAAATTACTACAATTAATCTTGATAAAATGTAACGAGTTTACTATATTTATTTGACACTCGATGGACTGGTAACGCAATTGTAAAAATTAAAGTAAAAATTTCATGTCTCTAAATGAAAGACCAATATAAATGTTAGAAAAATATTGATAATTACCGCATTCTTGAACAAAATATACTGAAATTATATAGTGAATATTATCGCGAAAGGAACTACCCTGAATTTATTGTAAATAATTTAGTTTCAACTCTGTTTAATTTATCGAAAATAATCTAACTGAATTTCTCAAATTTTCTAAGTTTTCAAATTTTCTAGTAAATCTTAGGCGCGCTAGAAATGAATGACGTTATCGTTAAGTCACCAAGGCGCGATGTTTATAATCTTCAACAATTATTAAATTCTTAACGCCCGACGCTGACAACGGCGCTCAGATATAATTATAAGTATTTATTAATTAAACAAAAATTAATGATAAATCACTTATTTACGTTACTGAATGAACTCGATGTTAACGTAGCCTACACTGGGTCACCGCCGCTTGCGTAGTAGAATACTGAGAATTTAACACATAGCCGCGACACTCACAGCTAGACAGAGTCGCGCTGAACCTTAATTAAAAATTAGTAATTATTTTCCCAAAATTATAAATTAAATACTGGCGTGTAGGGGACTTGTTACTTTACCGAATATAACACTCACCAGACACTTGGACACGTTGGTAAGTTTACAAAAATTAAAAACGCGCACACTGTCACGAAGTCGACTCCTCAGAAAGTAGTCTCCGCACTAATCCTTAATTAACCAAGTATTTCTTTTCTCAAAATTATAATTAAATACCGACGTGTAGTTTGCGTATCACTTGAACTGAATATATCACTCGCAAGACACTTAGACACTTGGTTGAGCGCAAACAATTACTGAGCGCTGCCTCACTGAGCGCTGAGAACCGCTAGAAAAAAAATCAGAGTCCCAACGCTAATTCGCTTAAATGACCAAAAATCGACTTTTGGTCTCTCAAAGTTCTAACTTGGATCACTGTAATCGCACACTGGAATTAACACTGACGACCCAATGATCGTATGGCTAGACACAAAATTAGAATTTATTCCCAAAAACTGAGATTTTCCAAGCGACTTTGAAATATATCATCACAACAATTTTCAACGATTTTCACTGAATTAACGAATACACGAATCCACTTTAATGCACTGCACTTCACTTCACTTGAAAACAGTGGACCACTCACCTTGGTAATTCTCCCAGAGAATTGATACTGCATACATGTACACAAACTCCAGATATAAAAGAAATATAAAACAAATACTCAGAAAATAATAACACTTATATACGAAAATTACCTAACAAGGGGGAATACTTAACTAATGGAGGGATACTTAACTTGAAAGGGAACTTAATATACAGGGAACTTAATGTAGTACTTAAGGAGATCTCGATTTAACCTATAACCGTCCCGTCCCGGCCCGCCCTGTCGCTTTTACCAACATTCACCAATATCCCGACAGTACCAAATAAATCCTGTCCTTCGCGGTCAACGGTTAGACTAGATAGCGGAACCACCGACGGATCTAACTGTCCGACACCACCGTAATTCCGTTGCTAGACAATCTACTACGCCATCCCTCAGTAACTCTCGGCACTTTCATGGTTGTACCGTAGAAAGCTTAGCGATTGGGTCGCCTAACACGCCCTCGGGGATAAATAATTAGCGTCCTAATACTTCCCCGCTCAGACAATTCGAAACCTAGAATTGTTGTTGCAAAACCACCATGCAACACCCTTGTCCGTAGTTGCAGAGGGTCGAGAAAAATACCCTGTCCAACTACCCAAGGCGGCCTCCACACTTAACTGCCTGCTAGCGCACTTAAGTGCCTGTAATCTACCTTACCAGCCTCTCAAGACCCTAGAATCGCCTACTCTATGCGAATCGCACCACATAGGATTACCGTCGACTCTCTCTCATGGGCCCCGGCTGCACTCTCACCACACAGCATAACCGAACGGACAGACGCGTGAGGCTTCAATAATCGTCAAGAAATTATTGAAACACCGCTGCTACCATTGTAATGACTGTAATAGCTGCTCTACCTTGTAATGACTACCATAGTAATGGTAATATACCCAAATTGAAATATCATTAAATCATTTGTTGTAATATCTCTGTCCACACTTAATAACCAGCAAACACTAATAACGGACCAGTATGACCCCTCGCTGGACTGTCACGAATATAAGCTGAATATTAAATGAGGAATATCACAAGGAAAGGGATCATTAATCTTACCCTTTTCCTTTCACTGCCACCACCTTCCAAAGGAATGAATGTGTCTATAATTATCGGTCCCCAGGAAGGAAGGGACTCGATAATCAGGGAACTCAACGGACCAGTGATTGAAATTGAATGGATACTTTAGTCGTATTGAACTGAACGGGGGAGGCTCTCGCTTTACTTTATTATTCCTAAGAATGGAGAAACACAGGGAAGTTCTAACACAGCACATGAAAATCGTATGAATAACATATATTAATACAAGGGGACAGATAACTCACCAAGATGAAAATTAACAAGTATTTTATTATTGTAACTGTATATTTAAATCACAATTGACATATAACCTACTCTAATAACATCTATCAAAATAAACGAGGCAATGGGATGCAATACCAATATGCAAGAAACGTAGGAGCACACTACCTTCAATCGCACACTTTGCCAAGATGTTGATGGCGGCCCTCAGCCCCTTTGGACGCGGGCTGGCTTGCCCTCCAGTCCCGAAAAACTCCCAAGACACACTGAATACTCTCTCTTACAAAAAATGCTACCACACTCCTAGGCCCAATTTAACTCCGCCTCTCCCAGCCTAGGCCAATGGATTTAAACATAACTGGGTGAACTAGAGACCGGCCAATGGCATGGCAGGCACTCCTGAGACTGACTTCCTACTCAACCAATGAGCGCAGAGTGTCACTCTCAGACCAGACAATTCTTGATTAGCCCCGCCTCCTAGGACTGGGCATAGGCCTTGTTTCTGAACGTTCTGTTTTTCCTCCCGTAGGCTCACACACCGTTCCCACGGTACGACAGGAAAACGCCCACAAGACGGTTGGCGCTCTTTGGCTGCTCGACATCCGAGAACCCAAGTTTATTGGCCCTGGAGTATTGTTCTAAAAGTTTGTCACTGACTAATTTCCAAAGACGGCCAAGGGGAGCCAAAAGGCAGGAAGCTTTATGACCCTTGACGAAAGAGGGTTGGCCCACGGGGAAGGGGAGAATGAGAGTAGGAAGGGAGAAGGGAGGGGGAAGGGAGAAGAAGGGAGAAGGGAGAAGCAGGGAGAAGAAGGGAGAAGGGAGAAGCAGGGAGAAGGGAGAAGGGAGAAGAAGGGAGAAGAAGGGAGAAGGGAGAAGCAATGATCTACGCGCCAGATCATTACATTAAGTTAATGTCAATTTCACTTGTATATATTTCTCTATTTAATTTTGTGTAAAGCCAAGTGACTAAGGGTTTTGTTTTTCATTAATTATTAATTGTTATTTGCCAATTTGTGTAAAATGAAAGTAATTTTTTGTTATATTAAATGTTTGAAAATTCTTTTCTCTTTAAATTTTACCCACAGCTCTCACACCTAGAGAAGATACTCAGTATTTTTTGGTTTTCTTTTTTTTATTAATGTATGATTGGCACAACACCAGCCCGAATAGTTACTGATTTAGTCTAGATTCTCGACACAATATATATATATATATATATATATATATATATATATATATATATATATGCGAACAAGCCTGAATGGTCCCCAGGACTATATGCGAATGAAAACTCACACCCCAGAAGTGACTCGAACCCATACTCCCAGGAGCAACGCAACTGGTATGTACAGGGACGCCTTAATCCGCTCGACCATCATGACCAGACATAAGGAAGTGATAGCCGAAGCTATTTGAACCACTTCCCCGCCGGCACTCAAATGGTAATCTTGGGCACAGCATTTTATCAAATCACCTCTTTTTTGGGGCAACACGTGAGGAACACAATAAGCATTTTCGCTACCCTCTGTGCCCTGAGGAAAAAAGATGGAAGAATCAAAACGATAGCTATGGACAATT
>WNGS01035153.1:0-10685 GCA_020271785.1 Procambarus virginalis | reverse complement strand
GTGGTCACGAAGTCTCTTGTCGCCAGATGTGTTACCAGGTTTTTTCTCACGACTTATCTCCCACTCACTTCATGGTATACAGTTCAAGGACACTGGCCTGTAGTTCAGTGCCTCTGGCTGTCGCCCTTTTGTATATTGGGACCCATTCGCCATCTTCCATATTTTTTGGTAGAGTCTCCCGTCTCCAGTGACCACTACTACACTATGGAGAGTGGCAAGCAAAGTGCCTCTGCACACTCTTCAGTATCCAAGGTGAATCCCGTCTTGCCCAACGCTTTCTAACATCCAGCATGCAGCAGGTGTCTGTTGCCTCCTCTCTCGTAATTTCAAACTCCTTCCAAGGCGGCCTGGTTTACCTCCCTTTCTCCTAGCACAGTGACCTCACCTTGTTCTATTGTGCAGACCTCCTGGAACCTCATTGTTGAGGTTCCTTCACACCACTCTTTGTCATTCTCTCTTGACCTGCCTCGCCTGTTCTAAGTTTTCAATACCTGTTCTGTTCACTGTTGTTTTCTTTTTAACACCACACTGTGTGTGTGTGTGGTGTGTGTGTGTGTGTGTGTGTGGTGTGTGTGTGTGTGTGTGTGTGTGGTGGGGGGTGGGTGAGTGCTGAGGGAGGGAGGAGGGACAGGCACCTGACAGCTGGAGTGGACAGCGCTTCGGATTCGGATAGCCCTGAGGTTCCGGGTTCGATTCACGGTGGAGGCGGAGATAAATGGGCAAAAAGTTTTTCACCCGTGACAGTCCTGTTCACCTAGCAAGTAAATAGGTACCTGGGGGAAGTTAGACAGCTGCTACGGGCTTGCTTCCTGGGGATGTGCAACAAAAAGGAGGCCTGGTGGAGGACCGGGCCGCGGGGACACCAAGTTCCCGAAATCATCTCAGGATAACCTTAAGAAGGTAGAGTGGTGATAAGACTGAAGAAAGGTCAGAAGATTGAAATGAGAGGAAATAGGAGGGAGTTAGAGAAAGATGCTCGAACTAAACCTAGGTAAACAATATATGGAACTTTATTCAACATACTCACTTTTTTTTTTTTTACGCAGGGATATTCCCGCGCGGGGTCCTAGAGCTTGTGGCTAGCCCTCAAGTGTTACGCATTTCAGATTTCTAGTTTTACTTATGCGAGTAGGAAGATTTGGCTGTGACTCGTATGTTCGCTTCAGTTAAGATTGTGTTTTAACAATCTGTGAATCCAAGTCGATATCTTATTGGGTTTGGTAACTGCACTGTGGTAAGATAATGTTCTCAGTAGTCGGGCATTTCTCTAACAGTACTGACATTTACCAACGTAATAAAGATAGTTGACTTTGAACAAATTAAGGAATAAATGGGATAATAAATTAGTGGGAGGGGAAGAATGTTGACAAATGCATAAGACAGGAGAGATGGCTCAAGAGACAAAAGTAAAATGATAAATCGGGCCAAGACTAGCAAGAATACGCACAAGGGAGAAAGAATTTGGGGAGCATTTTTCTAAAACTGCATTTATAGTCTCCGTGGTGTAAGTGGTAAGATACTCGCCTCGGTGGTCTCTGCAAGCGCTTTGTCATGATTCGTATCCTGGGCCGGGGAGGATTTCTCTGGGCGCAAATCCTTGACTGTAGCCTCTGTTTAAACTCAACAGTAAAAATGGTACTTGTCTGTAAAAAAACAACGATTCTTCGCGGCGGGGATCGTATTCCAGGGACCTGCCTGAAACACTACGTCGTACTAGTGGCTGTACAAGAATGTACAACTCTTGGGGGTATATATCTCAAAAAAACAAAACAAAACAAATTTTAGGGGGGTCTACGGAATGTCACTAATCTAAATTATTTTCTCCATATTGTACCGTGTGTCCGTGCCAATGGTATACTGCACTTGTTTATAAACAATGACTTTCAGAAGTCTGGTCCCAGAGCATAATAATAGCATAGATAATGGATTGGGAATTAAAGGTGTCGCTTTTCTAAAAAGGGGGGGGGGGGGTTGAAATATCCGACCTGAATGAGGATCAAATTCGTGACAAACTATGGCAAATCGTTTACTTTATTGTGTGTGGTTGCTTTGCTAAACATGAATGCATATTTGTTCTTTTTTGAGCTAAGTCGTACAGTAGCTAGTGGGATTAGTAGCAAAGTGATCATAAATTCCAGAGGTTTAATCATGGTCTATATAAATATTGACTGTTGTGGCCAATGGAAAAATTTGTATATACTAATCTGCTTACATTCACACACAAGTGTTGTGCGCTTCTTACGCTGTATCTAGGAGATAATTTCTGATTATAAGTTCACGAATGACTCGTTGACTGTCATGAGTGAACAGTTGTGAAAATTGGTAATGGGGTTTGATCAGCTGTCTATGAGTGATACCAGCAATTGATGGAGATACATGTGGAACCCTTTGACACACGTCTCTCGAAGGAAACTATGTGTATGCAGAAATAATAAATTGCCTACGCATACCTGTGACTGCATACTTGCCACATACCTGTACTGCTACTCGCCACATACCCTTGACTGCGATAGCTCGCCACATACCTGTGACTGCATACTCGCCACATTACCTGTGACTGCTATACTCGCCACATACCTGTGACTGCATACTCGCCCCATACCTGGACTTGCATCACTCGCCACATACCTGTGACTGCATATGTGCTTGTAACCAGATCGTTCGCTACGGCTCGAAACCCTGTACAGCATTAAAGAACTGTTTGCCTAGGGCCATAGAATTGCTGTAATTTAGAGCGGGTCACCAGTGTGATCACATGATTGGCACAAGCAATAATAAAGTATTTCTCCCTTAGGACTGAAGAAATATACATATAAATTTATAATATATTTTCAAGATAAATCTAAATAATATGTACTTACAGATGATCACAATATTTCACTTATTACAATAAACAATAAGACTGTCTCTCCCAGAACAAAATACTACTAAAAGCTAGACAACAAAAGACACAGACTTAGCCTCCATGTTACGTCCCCGAGTAGCAGCCAGCAACTGACGGCTGTGTGGCTACCCAACCCATAAGTCCTCTTCCTCCTCCGCTCAACGGATGAGGGTTAGAAAACAATAACTTTTTAATAAATGAGACTAAATCAACCACCACTGGTTCTCAAAATACATGTAGAATAAACATTAACATAATAGGTATTTCCCAAAATTAATAAGTACAATGCTAACTGCGTAATTACTGTATACACGTAATTTATGAATATAAATATTGTGACACCTGAAACACTAAACTGAACAGGTCCAGCAAACTCTCGTTCCCGAATCGAACAGGTCAAATACATGTGAGGAGACGCCACCGCTCCTATACCCCTTGACATTGCCAACACACACGATGAATATAATACATATACACATATACAGTTAATATCATGAAAGTTTATATAAATTTATTACGTAGCCAGCTATGGGTACGTAACACTTCCACCTCCAAGAAAAAAAATGCAATGGATTGAAGATCAATGGCATTTTTTCTGAAGTAGAATGTATGACACTTGATTTATGGTATTAATTTCACCAAACATGTACAAGCAATAAGTATATATTTCTGAACAGAATGAAACACTTCCAATATTTCTTACATGAAACTCAGAAAGTTCTACATATGTTTCACTGGAGTATGCAAATTTATCTCTCCAGGGTACTATCTCATTTATTTCACTTTGTTTCAGATCATACTTCACACACCTATCATCAACATTATCATCATTAGCATGAATAGAATTGTCAATAAAGGTAACTGTTTTCACACAGACATCACTGCAATTATTTTCTACATCTGTTTCTACTATTTCTCCTAGATCAGTCCCATATTTCCATATGATCCATTTTCTAGATGGTGGAATTTTCCAAGACAGACTCCATTTTCCATGACTCTGACTGGATGTAAAGTAGTGTTGGGACTTCTCCTGGGTATGCTCTGACAAAAGCATCTGCTCCGCATCACTCTTGATCCTCTGTGGAACACATACTCTCGCCCAATGGATACTAAAATTAGAGAAATTAGCATTAAACTTCACATTTATGTATAATATTTCCCCATTCATAGAACCTTCAGCAACACAACACACCAACTTAGCAAACCTTTGGCCTTGAAACCAAGAAATACAACCAAAGATAAGTGCAAAGACTACCTTGCACAGGCATATGCCTAGGCACCATATCTCAATCATGACTCTGAAGACAAGTTCACAATTGCTGAGGGTGAACTTGAACACAACACACACTTTCATCAACCGTCTAGTCTTCCAAAAGACTAACAAGAACATGCCGAAAACTTGACAACCCTCACCATCACTTTCCAAGTGATTTACGTCTGATGACAAACAATCAACCAAGAGGTTTAAGGGTTTTAACATCTTGAAGACGCACAGCAGATTACCTGGGAAACACCCAAGGACAATCTGTAACCCTTCACAGTTATTAACACAATCTAGGATAACCTTATCCCCCAACTTGAAATACACACCTGGAGCCTCAAACACCTGCTCCCAAGTATGATTAAATCCTTCACCACCAATATGACTCTGCAAGTCAACACCAAGATGACTCTGAAAGCCAACACCACACTTGAGTGGAACATACACTTTGTTCACTCCTCTTGCATCAAAATAAACTGGATCTGAATATAGAGACACTGCTCTAGTATAACTCACCACTTCCTCAGAACAACCGGATGCACAACCTACTTGAGTAAACTCTCTCTGCTCAACCACAAGGCTGGACAAAGATGTCCCACAGTCCATTACTTCACAAGAGAATGGCTCCTGCAGAATAAAAGTAGATTTCAACATTCTACACACACTCTGACTCAATTTACACAATGAGAAATACTTACTCCACATGGAATAAGAATCACAACCCACAACTCTCTGCAACTTAGATCCGAATGAAACTTACTACTCTCAATGGTTTTACCAAAATTTCCTCCCATGACATCTGGAGCTGCTTGGAGTACTGTCTGTTCACAATCAATAACACTACCAAGCGGGGTCACAGCCTCACAGACAACTGAAGAGGGAGGCTCAATGGGTCTCCATCTACTCGACAGAAGCTGATCCTCTGGTTGATTTCCCACACTCTCCAGAACTGGATCTACAGTACAGACTGTCTCCTTGCTTCTCTCTGAAATCTTAGGGTCAGTTCTACTCAATGCACATAAATTAAAGGAATCTGAAGCGAGCGGGCAAGTAACAGGTAATTTGACCTCCTCCCCTATACTATCAACTTGACTAGGGTGAGGCGGGGCCTCTACAACAGACTTACTCTCGACAACTGATTCTAAACTTGGAGTGAGCGGGAATACTTCTGCCAACCCGACATCTTGTCTTAAACCATTCACTTGGCTAGAATACAACAGAGTCGTGGCTTTTAAGTTTCTCTCAACTCCTGGCACAACGTTCGTAGTGAGCGGGCAAGACACTGGTACATGGACATCCTTTCCCAATTTATTGGAATAAAGCAGAGTCATAGCATCAGGCTTACTCTCAACAACTAAATCGGCCACACAGGAATCTGGAACAACCACATCCCACTTCTCCACTGAAGGGGTACTGGTTACTGGAACAAATGCTTGAGTAACAACAGTAGAACTGACAACTGGATTTATAATAGTACTGACATCAGCACAGGTAGGATGGACAACACCATCTACTACAACAGGTTCGTTCATAGAACTAACTTCAGCACAGGCAGAATAAACATGATCTGCAACTGGCTGTTTATACAAACTGGGATAATCTCACCCACAACATGATTTATGGCCACATCATTACCCAATATAACATCCACACCTGGGATGGGCAACTGTGTACAAACACCCACAGTGCATAAACTAGGAGCAATGGTGGATCTTAAAGTAACATCTATCAGAGGTACAGTTTGACATCCTGCAACACTCTGAAGAACAACATCATTTCCAGTATCTCTCTTTTCAACATTAGAAAGTATACTAGCAGAAATTAAGGTTTGGGAAGCACCAGTATCACGAAGAATATTCACCAGCTTCCACTTCCCATCAACACACAAAACTTCACCTGAAGACATATATGGTGAATACTGTTTCACCCAATTGGGGTTTACAGTTACATGTTTATTAGTAAATTTATTTTGCACACCTCTACAATAAATGAGACCAGTTGGTCGTAACTCAGGGTGCAAGATAAAACAGGAATTAATTCCATGGCCTTTTTTCTTACAATGGGAACAGGACCTTACAGTGGACACACCTGTAGAACCAACTGTAGGTTTAGAATTAACCTTATTATTATTTGACATTCCTGACAATGAAGTAGCAGGATTAGGTTTTGTAAGAAAAGAGCTCATGGGAGTAACTGGAGCACTAGGACTGCAGGGATTCTGATAAGGAGTTCTGTGAGCATTATGATTTACTTTACGATTAAACTTAGGTGAAGTGGCCGTAAATTGGGCCTTAGTCAACAACTCATGCTCATCAGCGAGCTTTGACAGCTCATAAATGTCTGTTACATTCTTTTGTTCTGCCATATAAGTAGATAATTTGTCTGGGAGACAAGACAATACTTCTTCCATGATAAGAAGATTCTTTAAAGCATCAAAATCTGTTACTGAAAGTGACTTTAACCATCTGTTGCAATAGTTCGTCTTTTGACGAGTAAAATCAGCTATTGTCTGATCACTTAACCTCCTTAAGTTTCTAAATTTTTGCCTGTGTGCCTCTGGATTTAATTGATAAGCATTTAAGATGCTTTTCTTTACAAATTCATAATCAAAACTATGAGCGTCAGGTAGGGATGTAAAAACCTCCTGACTACGCCCCTTAAATTGAGACTGCATAATTGCTACCCATTGATCCCTTGGCCAGTTCATACTGATGGCAATCTTATTAAAATGTGCAAAGAAAACCTCAGGATCCTCCTCATTAAACTTGGGTAATTCTATATATTTACTCATCCTTATGGGATTATTATCATTATTAATTGAAACATTACTAGAATTTCCATGTCCAGCTGCCATACGCTGTGTCTCAAGCCTATAGTTAGTGTCAGCCATCTGTTGTTGAATCTCTAATTGCTCCTTCTTGGTTGCTTCTAGTTGCAACTCCATTAACACTCTCTGGTTTTGTGCCTCAACTTCTAAACGTTTAGTCTCAAGCTCTAATAATGTCTGTTGCTTTTGAGCCTCAATCTCTAATAATTTTTGTTGCCTTGCACATTCGTTTGCTTTTTCTTGAGCCTCAAGTTTAGCATACGTTACTTGTGCATCTAACTCAAGACGCCTTAAAGCAATTTGATCACTTGACTCTTCTCTAACTTCCTCCAGACATTCTTCTCCTAATTCTTGGTTTTCAACAAAATGTGTCACTATGACTCTCAGAATTTGTGCCTTAGTCATGCTATTTCTGGCGTTTAATTCTAGCTTATTGGCCATATTTACTAACGCCGACTTTGTTAGGCTTTTAATTCCCTCAAAGTTTGGGTTAGTCAACAGCGACAACACTTGATCCTCCATCGTGATTAACACTTGGCACTTGATTCACAACAATAATAATAAACACACTGGCACTGCACTTCACTTCACTGTAAAATTTTCACCACACTGAAAATTCGCTTGGCCTCACTGCACAAACAAAAGTTATAGGATGACTTACCTCAAAATCGTGAAACGTTGTTACTTGACACACAGGAAGGCTTGCATGGCACATGGAATAGTTAATAGCAGAAAACACACAAGACACTGGTACCTAGGAAGGCAAGGTTAGATTAGCACAGTTAAGTTTAAGTGGGAAAAATATTTCCCGGCACAGGCCCCCATAACTATGTAACCAGATCGTTCATCACGGCTCATAACCCTGTACAGCATTAAAGAACTGTTTGCCTAGGGCCATAGAATTGCTGTAATATATAGTGGGTCACCAGTGTGATCACATGATTGGCACAAGCAATAATAAAGTATTTCTCCCTTAGGACTGAAGAAATATACATATAAATTTATAATATATTTTCAAGATAAATCTAAATAATATGTACTTACAGATGATCACAATATTTCACTTATTACAATAAACAATAAGACTGTCTCTCCCAGAACAAAATACTACTAAAAGCTAGACAACAAAAGACACAGACTTAGCCTCCATGTTACGTCCCCGAGTAGCAGCCAGCAACTGACGGCTGTGTGGCTACCCAACCCATAAGTCTCTTCCTCCTCCGCTCAACGGATGAGGGTTAGAAAACAATAACTTTTTAATAAATGAGACTAAATCAACCACCACTGGTTCTCAAAATACATGTAGAATAAACATTAACATAATAGGTATTTCCCAAAATTAATAAGTACAATGCTAACTGCGTAATTACTGTATACACGTAATTTATGAATATAAATATTGTGACACCTGAAACACTAAACTGAACAGGTCCAGCAAACTCTCGTTCCCGAATCGAACAGGTCAAATACATGTGAGGAGACGCCACCGCTCCTATACCCCTTGACATTGCCAACACACACGATGAATATAATACATATACACATATACAGTTAATATCACGAAAGTTTATATAAATTTATTACGTAGCCAGCTATGGGTACGTAACACCTCGGGACACCACTTGGCCGGGAGGGCCTCAGGACACCACTTGGCGGGAGGGCCTCAGGACACCACTTGGCCGGGAGGGCTCAGGACACCACTTGGCCGGGAGGGCCTCAGGACACCACTTGGCCGGGAGGGCCTCAGGACACCACTTGGCCGGGAGGGCCTCAGGACACCACTTGGCCGGGAGGGCCTCAGGACACCACTTGGCCGGGAGGGCCTCAGGACACCACTTGGCCGGGAGGGCCTCAGGACACCACTTGGCCGGAGGGCCTCAGGACACCACTTGGCCGGGAGGGCCTCAGGACACCACTTGGCCGGGAGGGCCTCAGGACACCACTTGGCCGGGAGGGCCTCAGGACACCACTTGGCCGGGAGGGCCTCAGGACACCACTTGGCGGGAGGGCCTCAGGACACCACTTGGCCGGGAGGGCCTCAGGACACCACTTGGCCGGGAGGGCCTCAGGACACCACTTGGCCGGATGACCAACACCATAAGCTTCTGCTCATGCTCCTTACCATTTGCCATCTCCAGAAGAAACTCACACGCAACAAGGATCACAGAGAGCCTCGAGTTTCAGCCAAGGCTCTCAGCGGTGACTACGGGCTCGCCGTAGCCCGTGCTGCTTGGAACATTTTGTTCCAGGTAGCGAATCTTAAACAACAACAACAATCTCAGTGGTGCTTGCCAATTGCTGCACAGCAACATACATAGACTTAATGTATTTGCAGTAACCATATATTTGGCTTCTAGGCTGGCCCTCGCTGCGCATGACAAAGACAGTGTTAAATGATACTGGACATGATGGGCGCTTTGTCACGGAGGCTTAGACAGCACTGTCATTTGTCATCTGTCATCTCGTTCTCACCTCACAAACTAGAGCATCTCTCTTTACAGCATCTCGGTTATCTCACTTTGTCAACGTCTCGCCCCAGCATCCTCGATTGATTCTTAAGGGCCAAGAAAGTTAGACATAAGCTGTATAAGCTTCAAGCTGAAGGAACAATCATGAGGACGGATGAACTGCTTAGCTTGAGTGGGCGTCGCGGTGGAAGAGGTGGAGGGATGTGGAAGTGGGTGGGAGGGTGGAGGGGGTGGAAGTAGCAGGAAGGTGGTGGAAGAGGAGAGGAAGGGCTGGAGAATCAGGATGGGATAGAGGAAGGAAGGGTTCTGGACTCTCAACACCATTATATTATATTTTCCATATACTGATGGACGGTTCGGTAATGGAACTGGCTTCCATTACCTTCCCGTCTAAGGAACCGGGACCATCTAAGACACTGGAGAACCGGGAACCATTGTGTCTTAGCACAATGGTTCCTGGTTCCATTCCTGGCAACCGTAACCTAAGTTTGTAAAAACTTAGGTTACCGTTGCTCGTGAACCGAGGCTCTTAATATCTTTCTAAAAGATATTATATATATAATGTTGACTGAGATACAGTATTAATTAATTAAACCTCGAAGATAAGACTTCGAAACTTGACATTAAGACTTGTTACAACACGCATTTGATATCTAAGAAAATTAAAGTAGATGAACCCTTTCTGGAGGAAAAAGAAAACAAAAATAGGCATGAAACTTTTTCCAGAAAAAGAAAATTGGATCCTGTGAGTGGAGTGTGTTTAGTGTTTTGGGTGGCAGAGACGAACGTCCGTATAGAGTTCAGGTCTCCAAAATATACACAGAATATTTGGCACAAACTGTAGTAAGGTAGGAAACCAGCTTTTACCAATACAGGGCTCAACACATCCCTCTGAAATTACAGTATTTCGTGTAACTTATTTTTGACTATCAATAGGTAGTTTGGAACATTAGTAAGCCACGTTTTTTGTACTTTTTGTATAGCTTCCGGGGGGGGAAACAAAAAATAAAGCTGGAAACCAAACTTAAATATTTCTAGGCCTAGTATAGTCAATATATATTTACTCTATTAGGCCTCTATAGCGTGTATTAGGCTGGGAGGGTTAGGTTAGGGTTTGATGGGGGAAACGTAAGTATTGAAGTTTCCCGGTTTGTTCAAAATTCAGTACTACAAAAGTCTACTTTCTGGTGACCCGTCACAAAATTTGTACTTTCGGCCACTGAAGATGTATTATTAAATACGAAA